>JASANG010001193.1:0-30412 GCA_030248215.1 Enoplolaimus lenunculus
CATAGAGTGTTCTAGACCGTAATAAGTTCGCATAGTCCCCTTTTAATTCATTTGCATCATTATTACCCTCGACGTCGTAATCCTGATTGTGATCAATTGCTGCCGTGTCCATTGGGGTTTGTGGTTGATCAGTTAAGGTGGAAGTCTCCTCCGACAAAATACTGCCGCCTCCAGCAATACCAATGACATCGTGATCACTGGTTGTAGGCATTATTTAATATAAAAGTAAATATTAATGCCTCTGAAATAAACAAATAAAACTCGTTTTGTAACATAAGTCAAAAAACAGGATTAAGGTTCCAATTGAAGCGGAATCGGAAGCAATTTTTTGTCGAAACCGGAACCGTCATCGTAATTTAAATTTTAATAATTTTATTAAAAAGTAGTATGACTTTTTACGTCTGTTGCAGTATGCCTGTTTGTATTGTTCACAGTTTCATTAAAAATTGCATATATGGCTGACTGTATTAGATCTACGAACGCTGCAAAACTTATATTAATGGAGGTCTGCCAATTCTCAAAGCACTGGAACAGGTCGGCTTTAAATATATTTTGTAACGAGGTTAAGGGTTGAAGTAAAGCTATCGTAGCGCATCAATAAACGAATTTCAATCAGTCGGCAGCTAAAATATATAACCTCTTCTTATTGACATGTTTACCAAGATGCCAAATCAAACAACAAATACTGTTTAGTTCAACACATAGTCCATTAATTAAACTGCGGTGTTTTATCATAATACTCGCCAAAGCAACAATCGGGCCCAGGTAGTTTCCACGCACTTTATACTAATTGTTTTGATATATTATTGCCGTTATTGCCCAGGTAAGAATAGATCGTTGGAAGCCGGTGGCCAAACATGGCTAAAGACTCGAACAGTATAAACATATTCCTAAGCCTAAGTTTAAATGTCAGCGTCGAAATCGGAATTCCGACATCGGAATAGCAGTTAGTCAGTCTGAATCGGAATACCGTTGGAACCCTAGAAAGAATACTTAAATTGCGAACCCGCAACACGATACGTTATGTAAAAGCACAACAAATTTCAGTACTGAAATTGCTTGAGCTTTAGTCGGCAAAAGACCCAGCAGAGTCACGCTCAATTTTTTTGTCGTATGTAGTAGACAGATGGCTAGTTATAACCTTTGATAAATCAAAATTTCGCTCACCATTCAAAATAAGTACAACGAAATAAATCATGAAAATAAATGCTATAACACCGAAGCTAATTTCAGCTCACGCTGAAGTTTTTGCAAACATGCTATTTCCTTCTCTATATTCGCCAAACTGTTAGCGGCTTCACTTCTCGCTTCTTCGCTCATCCGCAATCGCTCGCTATTAAGTGCTGTTCGCTTTTGATCTCGCGTATTCAGCAATAATTCATATATACTACGTATTGTCTTTGCGTCCGAAACGCCAGCTTTGTAACTTTGCCTAAGTTCCTCAATCCAATCTGGATCAGTTCCCGTAGTAGAATTTACAAATTTCGACGGCGATAACGTGTATTGCTGTTCTGCGTTTGAGATCTGACAAGTATTAGTGTTTGCAGTTTGTCCAGTATCACAGCTATTTTGTAAAGCAAGGCTTTGACGTTCCACAGATGTTGTCCTGGAAACGTCTTCTTTACTTCGCATTCGACTAGAAGACAAAAACGACGATGACGCAACACAATAGCTATTTGTAGTATCACAGGAGCTGTTATTATTATTATTATTGTTATTATTATTATTATTATTATTAGTATTATTGTTATTGTTATTATTATTATGATTATTATTATTATTATTGCTTGCAGTACACCGCATCTCCATTATTTCTTCTTCTTCCGATGAATTCAACACATGACCCATAATTATATCCGTTAGCGCATTGGAATCACTTGTCACGTTTTCAACAAAATCAGGGTCTAGCTGGCTCACGACCCGGTCAATTCGTTCTGACCATTCAGGAAACAGTTCGTTTAAAGTACTTCGTAGTTGAACCATTTGATCAGACTCATTCACACTGCCATTTTCACCGGCTTCCAACACAACTCCGCCCAAATCTTCTGCTAGTTCTTCGGCAAGCTCTGACTCCAGTACGCTTTCGACTGTTGCGTCACAGTTTTGGTCAACTTTGTTCGCGATACAGTTGTCACTTGACATCATAGACAAAGCGTCAGACTTGAGACTAATCGTCGTATCCCTGGTATAAAGAGGAGTGACAGGTCCTATGGTAGAAAACAGCGAGTCCTTCGGCCCATCAGCAATCACAGACGGATCACAATATTCCGTTTTTCGTGAAAAATTATCACAATTCAAATCAACACCAGATGCTATAATTGAAATATCGTCAAATGTCTCCTGCGCAAGAACATTCCCAATGCCATCACATAGCCCAGAATAGACCAAGCCAGACCGGGAAGTACCATACTGATTGCCCGGTTCGAAACCTGCGTCGGTATCTACACACTGTCTGCCAAATGCTCGTTGCTTTATTTCATCAATCACACGAACTTGTCTTCCGTCACCGGTCACGTCTGACAACTCGTATACATCAACGACCATACGATAATCTTGCGGATCAATTGATTCAACAATAAACCATACCAGCTTATCTTTAACGATGTCCAGCATTAAATGACGTGCCGCCTCAGCCCGCAACAGCGGCTCAACTTCATCGCTATACCCCGATAACCTACATGGCATGGCCTGAGCTTCGACACGATCTTTAAACGCCACCGGAAGAGCGTACAGCGAACCGATAGGGCGACTAGCAACAGTTCCAAAATCAACATAAACAATTTGCACTTCATTCTCGAGTTTGTCAATCGACTGAATCATAGCACGATGCCAATCGCCGTCCCCTTCAAATTCAGCGGCAACAATCAAACCACGCACCAGCTGATCACTGCTTAGCTTCAAGCCATGTGAAGACTTCTCTAAATTTCCTGAATAAAATTCGCTCAATGCCCCTTGAAGTTCAACTAGCCGCGTGTGTTTGCTATTTTTCTGAGCATAAAAATCGTTTGGCGTAAATATTTGACAGATAAATCCTTCAAATGCATATCTTTCGACATCAATGGCGTCTATACCGGCTTCACTACCGTCGTTTAAACGCGGTAGATCTGCAAGTGACCCTTCAAAAACTTCAAAAACGTACCGATCGTTTGAATTACACAACCAGCGACTAGAATCTGGTTGATCCGCCATTAGGGTATCGCAGACCGCAGTGTTCTCTTTAGCTAGTCGTCTACTGTCGTTTAACGGTTTACAAACGCCAGGCTTAGCGATAAGACTTGCTTCGTGATAGCCAGCCCTTTCGTCTACGTCCTTGTTCGGAACCGCTGATGTGCCAATCGCGTTCAACAGACGAATAGGCTTTTGGCCAGATGCACTAACCACAGCAACCAAATCTGAATTATCTTTCAGAGCAGCAACGCATTGGTCGGCGTTGGTGATTCCTGAGTTTGCGAGGCCAAATTTTTCACCGTGATTAATATACTCGTATGTTGCTAGAAATTCATCCAGCGTAAATTCATCATCATCCTTCAAGAATCGTAAAGTTGCAATAATTTTCTGCCGCCGTCTAGCTCCGTAGCTCATTGCAGTCGCGTTATTGTTGTAGGATGCACTATTGCAATCTATTGTTCGTATTTCCGTTTTTGACGACGTGCTCGGATAAACGAACCGACCTTGCTCTGGCTCAGGTGGCAAGTTGTGGTTAAACAGCGAATTCGCTAAACCTCCATTGCCATTGCTTACCATATTACGTTGTCCCATTGTCGTGATTTCAACATGTGAATCTGAGTTGTAATCAGTACTGTTCGACTTGTATGTGGCAGCTTTGGTTTCCGCTTTATGATTATTAGTAAACAGCGGCAAAACTGGCGTCATTTTCTTACTGGACGATGTTGGAATGGTGCCCGTTGTTTTAGCCACATCTCTTTGCCTCGTTGCAGACGTAGCGTTGTTGTGTAAAGTAGCAGCGCGGTTCTGGCTTGAAGACCTACTTGTTGAGCCACTTGACGCACTCGTCATATGTTGAAAACCGGCCAAACTGTTTTGATATTGGTTACTGGACGATACATTTGACTGCAACTGACTAAATACACGATGATGATCACTGCGATATGTCAGGTTTGTTTTGACTGTAGAAACAGCAGAGAAACGGTGTTGAACTCTGTCATGTGTACTTGCATTGTGATTCAGCAGATCAGATTGTTGTCCTTGGCGACCACCACCGCGAGCAGAAGTGCCGCCTCGGTGACCACCACGAATAGAAGCACTACTGCCTCGGCCTCGAGCGGCTTGTTTTTTTGAATTGGCTGGCGCAGGAACGCCCTGATTCCTGCCGCCAAGTCGAGAGACCTTTTTTCCGGCACGTTCTCTTGATTTTAACAAAGCAATATGCTGACTAAATTGTGATACTTTGGGCGCCACTCGGCCGTTGCGCGAAACTTCTACGGTATCAGGAATTGCAGTCAACAGTTCTTTTAGTGAAGAAAATCCAAATTTCTGATATGGTATTGACACACCAATAATGTCTTTATAATCCGAGTCAAGTTCCGCAATCGAACGTCCACGACCAGCTGATATAAGTACGGATTTTATTTCGATCTTAAGTGAACGTAACAAGTTATCAGCGCCTTCAGCCATTATATATATGTAAGATAAATCTAAATAAATAGCTTGACTATACGGCATCTAGTGAGAACATTTTATGTTTTATGGTTTTAATGCTGTACAAGGGTACATTTTTGATGCGACACCCGAAATAACTTCAAAGCCTATAATTTTGCTGTAACGGAATTTATACAGTCCGATATGAAATCTTTATAGAATTAGCCTATGTATAGAACAGCGCCGTAACAGACGTATAAACATATTCCTAAGCCGCTTAAGCTTACTCTGTTGCAGTCCGTCCGAATAACGCCCCGTCCCTGATCTTCACAAAGGCAACATAACTGAACCTCCAAACAATACCACGAATCAACCTGCGTGCAGTGTTATAGCAATATATTTTTTTAAAAACAACCGAAAAACGCTGGAAATGTATTCAAATGAAACCATATATACGTATCACAATTTCCAAGGCAAACCACATATTTGGATTTCCAAACTAAATAAATCCGTAGGAAGGTCACGAATATGATTCCAAGTTTATAGAACAAAGAAAAAACTACGAATTTCTGAATCAAAAAACGGAAAAACCGATATACGGTAGATTCGACTTTGACAATTCGCGTCCGCAATTGTTACAGGTAAGTTTGCTTGAAACTTCGTTTCTGGTAAACTCGACCCCAACTAATTTCTTTCAGGAATACAGAAAACTGGCTGTCTGTTCTGCTTTTAGTAAAGCACCTAACGATCCGAACAGTATTTTACTGGTCAATTTTAATTTAAAATCTTGGCTTTCATCTCTGTTGGGTAGCCCAGGCAGTTGTAGCACCTCCGTGGATCCGGCACTGATCATGTTCAATCGTCAGGGTTGAAGCAGCGGTACCAGCGTCACGGATTTTTTAATAAGGAAAAAATTAAATGCGTTGTCAGAAAGCGAGTGCTAAAAACCTATCAGCTTTATATATTGAATGACTTTCAAAACCAACACGACTCGACCATAGCTCAGAAAAAAACAGCACGAACGTTTATTCAATGTACCGGAAAAGTTTAAACAACTCATGCATTTAAAACAGTATTCTATGAGAACACTAACAAATCTTTCGAGCTATAAAAACCCTTTGTACCATTTTTCAGACCACCACCTGTATACGGAAAACAATAATATCTCAATTTTTAGATGAGCCGGTTACCAACGAATGCAAAGGAGTTTTACTATTTTAAAGAACATATTCTATTGAACAACAGTAAGCCTATATGAATTTGTGACCACTAGTTTAGAAATGTTACTTGTTCACTTTTGCTACAAACATTGGTCTATGTTTACTATAAATGCCTGCCTACTAACTTTAATTATAAACCTAAACACAAGCCTAAGTCTATCAATAGCTTCAATTTAGCTCTGAATTCATTTTAGCAGAGTGGAAATATTGCAGAAACAAGTAAGTTTTAATAATCACTGTTCTTTTCTTGCTACATCATCATTGTTGATACGGCGGCGGATAGTAGTAGGCACCGTGCTGATTAATTTGATGTGCCTGATAATTTTGTATCTAAAAAGCAATATTTCAAACTTTGAAAAACCATTGATTTCAGCAGTCTCCAAAACAAGCAAGTTTAGAACTCTAGCGAAACCTGTAAGTTCATTTTAACCGATACTAAAAGGGCGGATGTAAAGCCTAAATTCGAGTTTACAAATCCTTTAAAGGGATACAATTTATGGCTCCCAAACAGGGTGCAACCGTAATTCCGACTAAAATTCCCATCCAAAACGAGCTTCGATTCCAAATTATACAATCAATTGGAATCAAAACTTTGATATTCTCATTTTAGGCCTGCTTTTGCTGTGATATGTTGCATAAAAATTCTGCAAATTTTTCCTATGCGTTAACTTATTAATAATTTATTAATTATTGTAGTTTAGCTTTCCAAACAAAAAAATGACCGTAATTTGCTCATGTTGTGTTTTTGAAAATTACTGCCAGCCAACAAACATCCTATCGTTAATATTTCTACCTGTGCTGGCTGCCCTTGACCCGGGCCAACTGAATATGACCCGGGACCTGGTTGTTGACCATGCAGGGGTTGACCATCCACAAACGTAGTAACCGTTGTCACACCAGATGGTGGCATTTGTTGTGGTGGTAACTGATGTTGGACTATATGTGTCGGAGGAGGCTGATACGGACCGCCAGTTGGAATTGGTCCTGGACCTACCGGTACTACCATTGTAGTCGGCCCACCGACTACAGGAGGACCGCCAGTTGCGATTATCTGCTGAGCTGGTGGTGCCGATAGTTGTGGCGGTACAGCTTGTACCACTACGGTTTGTGGGTGTTCAAGCAATGGACCTCCATGTCGTTTTTCAGGAATTACAGAACTGAAACAAAAAAGTGAACGCATCAAACGTGTATTACGTTATTTTTGTTACTTGTTAGCACCACCTTAAACTATGCACAACCTACACAGCGTTAAATATTGTCACCACAACCAACATAATTTCTGACAAAAAATATATTCCTATTTGAAGATAAAACTTGCTAGCTAGAACAAAACAACGTTAAAAATATCTCTGTTGATACCGCCTAGAAACTATAATAAAAGCAAGGGTGAGTTTAGAGATTATTATTTTTGGAGTTTGATAGAAGACGTATTAGACTAATTCGTACTAGCCAAAGTTTCAGAATTTTGTAACACAAAATACTATTATGTATATGTACATACGAAGAGGAATTTTCTGCAGCCCGCTTTCGAGAGCTTGGCACACCGAGAGATTTGCTGAACTTCAAGTGCCACTCATAGTGATCTTGAAGCCTGAAAACAACCTCAATGTTCAAGAACACTGGCGTAAAAATCATACACAAACTAACGCTGAATATTATGAAGTAACCAAAATTATTCACGTGCAAAGAAAACAGCTGACTATATTACTTTTACAGTTCACACAACATAAACATTACAGGCTATTTCCAAAAATCGAATAGAATTAAGAATTGAAACAAACTGGAACCCTCGGATCAACAAAGCGACCACGTAGAGTTAATACACAGTAGTTTTGGTCTCAAAAATTAACAGATACTCAAAATCTAGATCCCTAAACACAGTTGTATTGTTACCACATATATAATACTCTTACGCAAATACTAAAATGTACGTATTATTAACGTGAAACCAAACATTGGCAACACTATTCTAAATACTTTAGGGTGGTGGCATACTTGTCGTGCAGGGCCTTCCGTCACCACGAGGTATCGTGCATTCCCGTACAATACTACACAGCGACGGACAAAGACGCACGTCGCCGGTTTACGTTGAACTTTTTAAAAACTATAGCACAATCTCTTACTCGTGAATATCGGTCCCTAAATCTTCAAGAAATTCCAATTTCCGCTGAGAAATCGCTAATTTTTCCATCGGTTGAATTTTTGAGTCGAGAGCAGTTTCGAACGCACGAAGCACGGAATCTTGATCTACCGGTTGAGTTTCTAACGCAATTTCAATCATTTGTAAATACAGTTGAACGTTTGTCTATAAACGAACGTTACAATACATATTTTTCACATTTCGACAACAAATCTATAACCGTTAATAACTGCCTAATTTGAGAGCCTTTTACTTTCACTGGTAATATTAACACAAGTCTTGATCGTACAATAATACTTAAATGCGGTAAAATATAACATAGTTTTCCTTAATTCATCAATATTATAGACACCGGACGGATGTAGGTAACCGGGTAAAGAAAGCACGTTACTTTGACAAAATTTTATTTAATCATTTACCGCGTCACGTGTCACTGCATCCTGCAAGATCTTTTGCGCCAAACGCCTGTTGCCTTTGACCTGAAACAATGCGCAATTCACAATAAGTAATTAGCTTATGACCGGAACAAGTCTTTACAAGGACAACGTTTCACATAGTATTTGCGTCCCTTTTTGTTATATTTACTATTCGAAATAAAGAAACTTCAGTTTCCAACAATTAAAAGGTTTAAGCAGCAAATTCAAATCCGGAATAAATCAGTTCAGAATCAGACAATTTCTCAATATTACCAAATTATACTTCTATAAAGGCCCAAGAAAAAAGCGAACAAGCAAAAATCAAATTTTAAAACAGATCAAATACCTTTGCCACAAAACGAGCATATTTTACTGCATAAAACGATGCAACAGGACCCACGTCCGCTTTGTGGCGTATAAGACTTTCGTACATTTTAACGATGTCTGAATAATCGGCGGTTGAGTCTTTTGTTGAATGAGACGCCAGTTCTCGACGCTCAAGACCAATACGTCGTAATTCGATCACAACCAGCCCAGGGTACTTATCCGAATAGTCTTTTAAAATTTTTCGTGCCTCAGACAAGTGTCCTACAAATTTTTTTAGTTTCAATAAAATCAAAGTAAAAGGTATCGAGCGTCAAACAGCAATCAATCAGAAAGAGACCAAGAAATTTAACTGAACAGTGACCGTATCGGTTTATGGATAGCATGTTCAGAAAACACAAGAACAAAATTTCCTAGCAACACATTTTTCAAAATCTGAGTAGTACAATCGCACTTTAATCTATATCTTAATTTAACTCCCACGCAAAATACTAAACCAAAAGTTTACAAAATTATCACGCGAAGAACCGCGCAAGAAGATACATGCAAACACCAGTATAGATCACACTCGTCTCTTTTGAAATATCAATTTTTTCTTTAAGAAAGATGAACAGCTGGGTTGGTACTTTAAACGCACAGTTACGATCTATGAACACAAACATTATTTTTGAGATCTGCACTTTCAACTGAATTAAAATGTTTATTGAAAGAACGTTTACTACAATAAGATATGACTAACCCCGGCCTTCCTCAAACGCAGCCCATGCAAGCCTTGGATTTGGTTTTTTCGGCAAATGCACATGACATGCCCGTTGATACACACTTCGCACGGCATCAGAACTTATATTGGTCATGTAACGAGCGTACTACAAATCAAACGCAAAAATTACATAGCTACACAGTTTTCAATTGAATTGGGAGGCAGTTTTCAGATGAGTTTTAGCGGAAGTGATTTTGCTAGACTTGAAAATGGCCACTTTGCCTCATTCGCAACCACGTGTAACCGAAAAGGCCAAGCTGTACAGCAGTCAACAAGACATATTTTCTTAAGAACCAATAACCACGCTTATGCCTCAAAATTTCTAATTAACAATAAATAATAACAGAATGGCGAACTGACATGAAGAAAGCCTGTGGATGCCAAAAAAACAATCAATACCTTATCTGTTAGTTCAAAAGCTAAACCTGATAACCGCTGGATTTCAAGCATATCACGAACCTTTATCCAAATGTCTTCGTACATCGCACATGCAATCACTGCGCGTTCAAATAGTACTTGAATGCGTTTACGGTTTCCCTGACCAATTTCGAAGTCCAAATAGTTTCGCCAGTTTTTCAATTGCGCACGTTCAAGAGGTTTCACATGAAAGTACGGGCGTTTGATCTGTGGACAAATAATGAATATTAAGATAACAAAAAAACTACACACAAAAAGTTTAAAAATTAAAATAATAGCAGTTTACACAGAAAATTGAGTGTCGCCACAGTTAAGGCAAACGTGAGGCACCACTATTTCATTGCAGTTTAAGCTGGTTTACGTGGGTACATAGTAGGGAACGACCGGATCCAAAATTTTTGCATTTACCGGATCCGAATCCGGGTCTAAAAATTCAGATCCGGCCCGGATCCGGATCTTACTAGCTGGATAATTTTTCAATACCTAACGTATAAAAAATACAAAATGTTCAACTAATTCAGCAACTAAAAGAAGAAGTCTTTAAAATTTTTTATGTTTGTTCTTCTTCCGCAACAATACTGGTCTCCACGTGGATGTCATCAACCTGACATTCCAACAAAGCATTAATGCTCACACAGTGCTTATTAGATTACGTACGCATAGTTGAAAAACATACACCAATTTTGGTATGTTTTTGTTTGTAGATATATATCAAATTTCGGATCCGGAGATACGGTAGTTTATTTTACCGGATCCGGATCTTAAAAATTGCAGAGATCCGGCCCGGATCCGGTCGATCCCTAGTCATGGCCTTTATATAAATAATTTACAAGTAAAACATAACATGAAATTAAAAGTATACATATTGATCCATCTAGAGCTTTGTTCAGTTCTAACTTAAAACAAACATTTTGCAAAAATAATTTGATTTACTGCATTCTCATAGGCCCAACGCTTGCTGACTTCCTGCTCGTTGTCCAAGTGGATTCGACGGCGTTTATCCAAAATCAAAAGTCTGAATAATTTCAACGCCTCTTCCGAAAACTACAAACATAAGTCTTTAGTCAAAAACCTGATTACTAAATAATTAAGTAAAAGAATGCATTGTTGCTGACAGAACATACTACAAAACCACAAATTTGGTATATTTTTAAACTAGACGTGAACCATTTGAGTCTTTTACCACGTAAGTAATTGTCGTAACTTAATAATTTTATCCAAGAGTCGCAATGACCCAACTATGTTACTAGTTTAAACGAACTGAACGAACCTGATATGCAACAGACAGCATGGCCAGAATCAAAAGGAAAATTTCACTGGAATCGATAATAAGTATACAGATCCTAATTCATGATTTATTATAAAATTCTCATGCTATGATACCAATTTTTAAACCTAGAGTTATATAACTTCACACGATTACTTACTTTCAGCACTTAGTTTACCCTATTGATGTGTTACCCATGCAAAAACAGAAACCTGGCGTATCTTCAAAACCACGCTAATGTAGATATCTTAAGTGCAATCAAGCAACGCGGTATATCAATTACCCGTTTGCGATACTCGCTCTGTCCCACAGCAGCGTTAGGACTCAACCTATCACGATCGCCATTTTGCATTAAACCATCGTTTTTATTCGAACCAGTCTCGTTTACTCCATCGACATCGTCTCTGGGCTCTTTTTTAATGATTCCTCCAATCGAGGCGTCCAATCTGTTTACATCATTCGCATCTGCTTCGTTTGAAGGCGATCGACCATTATCATCACTTACCTCTCTCTTGACAATATTACCAACACTAGCGCTATCTGTTGGAGCTGACGCAAACGATTTTCGAGGTCCCGAGCCAGAGTCATCTGAATCACCCTTGAACGGTTTTTTTATTTCTTCAACTGAAATAGTACGGACATATCAGAATTTGGGACCGAACATTGATAATGTAGCTATATAAACTACTGAAAAACGCATATAGTAAATAGAAATGTACTGATTAATCGGCATCGATATCAGTGTGTCTGGTCAAGAAAACTGTTATCTCTCGCGTTTGTGTTTGAAAAAATTAATTGAAATGAACCGTTCTTAATCGTTTATGATAGTTAAGGTTTAAGTCTTCATACGTATAATGATGTAATGCAGTATCCTATCTGTTTGTTAAAGCATGGTGTACTAAAGTTGGAATCGGCATCGGTTTGGTAACATTTCCAAATAAGAATCGGCATCGACATCACCAAAAAATGTGGTATCGGCACACCCCTAATAGTAAATTAACGGCGTGTGCAATGATCAGTATTTCCTCAGATGCCATCGTCAAGATCATATCAACCATCAAATTGCCAATAATCCAGCGGTCCCCAGCCGCCTCATGCGTCACACTCTCGCCAGTACGTTTCCAGATCATAATCGTTGGCATGACACGGGTCCACTCGACAACAAAAAATATCGCGCTTTGCTCAAGATCATCCATGACAAAGCACATCAAGATGGAGTCAGGAACTACACACCACGGGTCCTGCTGGGAGGCTATCCACTGCCACTGTCAAACGAGGAGAAGAAACTCCCCAGCAGCACCCGTTGAAAGCTGGGCCAACTCCGTGCTGGCTACTCAAGCATCCTAAATAATTATCTGGTCAAGATCAACCATGATGTAGTGGATGCGCGCCCCTTGTGCTCCACGACTCCCCATGACACGATGCATTTGTTCAAATGCTCGGCCAATCCCACGTCTCTGACGCCAGAAGCTTTATGGACGAAGCCGGTTGAAGCTTCCACACTCCTTGGGCTCGACATCAATGGTGACTCGTAGCACAAAGGCGTTACAACAACAACAACATCAACGGCCATTCTATGTAATTCGAAGTTGAGCTGATTTCTTTGTCATAATATAGGTTTTGGTTTAAATCTTTGGAAATTACTTTTTATAACATTTTTAGTCTTAACACGCAATCAATTTCCTGTCACAAAACAAAAAAATTATCACAAATCAGCACTAAAATAACCGCGGTTTGTTATTGCAAAAACAAAAATACGTCCATCTTTCAGATGTTAAATACCATCATGTATTATATGATTAAAGTTATATTTTTCAGCGTTAAGTTAGAAAACCACTTACTGATGTACATGTCGAAATTCTTTTCTTTCAATTTGGCTTCTATTGAACGAAACAACTCGTAATACTCCACTTCGAGCAAAATATCTTCCGGCGAGTGTGTATTTACAAACTGCTGTACCCTGCAAAGGCATAATATAATGCAATTTAAAAATGTATACCAGGGTGTTAAAACTTAACAGGACACAAACTACCTGATTTGTTAAGGGTCACTGCGTAGATATAATAGTAAAGTCAAAATGGAGTGAATATTTATTACGGGTTACTATTTACAAACCAAATCCAGCAAGTAAAACATACTTCTCGAAATGCGCACTATAAAGCAGCGTAGGTATGTCCAGTAACCTGTCGTACAACGCCAATACATTTTTCAATCTGCCTTCCCGACGTTCCCAGCTGATATAATCTTCCCACAACCGGTCAGACCGAAATTCTAAGCCAGCAGCGTCAATCGCTTTTTCATAAACGCTATAAAAATGAAACTGCATTAAAACAAATTTATGTAGTTATTACCTCAGACCAAAGATTTTACCTAGTATAAAAAGGAGGACAGCCAACGCTTTGAACACAATCACTCACGCCTTATATAGGACAAAATTTGTGCACAGCTTGAAGTACTTGAGTAGCGCTAAATATGTATTTATCAGGGTGCAACCGGAATTACAATTTACCGGAACCGGAACCGGAATTTGAAAATTTTACCGGAACCGGAACCGGAAAGTGAAAAATGCATTTCACCAAAAATTTCATTTTAATCGTATTTTTTGCTCTATTATTTGTGAAACAACCTTAGTCGAACATAGGTATTTATTTTATTTGTTGTATTTTAGATTTTCGTCGTCGACTGAAGTGAAATCCACCATCATTGGCTTATATTTGGAGTATAAGTGGCTTTCAAAAGAGATTGTTAAAAATTAGCAAAGTTAAGAAAACGGCCAAATTATAACACCGGAATTTTTAAATCCGGTAAAAATTTACCGGAACCGGAACCGGAAGGTGAAAAAATGCCGGAACCGGAATTCCGGTTGCACCCTGGTATTTATGGATTTATAATTAATGTTTGGCTTGGATTTTTCATTCCATGCCAGTGTCCACTCTTGACTTGCAAGGAATTGCCGTCGCTGCGAAATATCCAGTATTTCGAAATGTAAAAAACAGTTTTATGATAGTTGGAACCAGAGTGAAATCGGAATTCCGATTCAGAACGAGTTCGGATTCTGATTCCGATTGCACAATCAATCGGAATCGAAATTTCCACATTTTAATTTTAGGCATACTTGTTGTGATATGTTGTATTCGATGAGATAACTTATCAATAATTGATTATAGTTTAGATTTACAGAGCCAAAAAATGGTTGTCAAATTGTTCATGCGACGTTTTGAAAATTGTTACCGGCCAACAGACATCCAAAATCAATATTATACTTGTTAATACGAATTATCCGTATAGTTACAAAACTTGTAGTTCCGATTCCGACTCCTGTATAATCCAGTTCCGCTTTGCACTCTGGTTGGAACCACAACCGCAAATATCCGGTATCCGGTAGGTTTATACCGGATACAGTAATCGGATACTGATGTCGATTTTGCCAGATATTAAACCGACACCGGATATCCCGTCGATCCCTAGTATGTGTACCAACTGTTTTTAATGCAGGATATCGGAATCGGAAATTTAAATACGAATCGGGGCTATAAATTTTCAATGCATATACGTTTTACGTACAAAGTCTTATTATATATTATGTAACTAGTACGCGCTAAATCAATCCGTATATTCCGCTCCGGCAAAAATCATCATCCGGCTCCGATATTATAACCGTCCGGAAATTTATTCTGAAAATCTTAAAAAATGTATTGCATAGTTTAGTTTTAATTGGATTTTGCACGTTTAAGTTACCGAGCGGGTTAACAACAGTCAAAATTTTTTGCGTAATAGGTGCATAATTTCCAGTTATTCTGTAATGCTATATTTGCAAATCCTGTTCCGGTGAAAAATAAAATCCTATTCCTGTTTCCTGCGAAATGTAGTTCCTGTTGCAACTACATTTTGATGTAGATTAAGTCACAATCCGTTTTTGTCGAACTGTATACGTATCTGACTGAATACATCAAACAAGGAGCGTAACATAAAAGCGACAAAATGTTCAACGAATAACCTGCGGTGTAATTGTGCTTGCCTGCGTATTTTCTTTTCTCGAGAGTCGTGATCTACCACTAAGTCTTTGAAGAATTCAATATACACCAACCAGATATCTATGCTTAGCGGCACGGCTTTCGTCGCTGACTCGTATACCTAAAAAGACAGCAAATGCAATTTTATTAACAAACAATTTCAGATCAAATTGAAATGGTATGTATGCAGGCACACAGTATATATATTCCCAGTTGCAATTGTATAAGATTTCCACTTAAATTTAAACAAAACCTAATATGTACCGCACTGGCGTCCATTTCTTACTCTCGGCAAAATAGACGTTAACTTGTAAATGCATCCATACATCATTAGGAATTCCTACCCATAAAGCCAGTTAATTGAGGAAACAGATACAAGAACAATCACTCGCAGCTGAGATTAATAAATTATTTATACCTACAATTAAATGCCAATGCCATGTTGCCGTTAACTTTTGTTTCTCAAAACCTGGCTTCTTCCCCATGAAGGTGCGGGAAAGCACAAAGCAACTATGCTGTCTGTTGTCCCTGTTCATCATCCCAACCGTGCAACCAAGGATTCACGAAAAAATTTAAAACTACGACTTCAAGCCAATGGCAGTTATTAATTGTTTAGTAATTAAATATTCAAGACTAATCAAAACAAACATCACAGCTCTCCTTTGAAGAAAACCAACGTTCTGAAGGAGCTGGTTAAAAACTAACGCAAGTTTTGAAACGCATAACGATTTTTACAGCTACAGTACATAAGCTTACGTCGCTGAAATATCTGATCCAATATTTTGGTCTCAAGCTGTTCAACGCGTGTCGCGATACAGTTTTAAAAACTTGACTAGAATGCAATCTTGTTTTTGGTACCACTGGATTCCAAAAACCGCGGCCACTGAAGATTTAGGTTTTAAGTCTTGGTGTTTATAACGATCGGTAGTCTTAACGGTTCTTTAAACATCATTGTGTAAAAATAGTATATATTGGCATTGGCAAAATTTCAAAATAAAATATAATCGGCAAAATTTTTGGTATAGAGACATCACTAGAACTAATGTAAAAACCGTGCTCTAAAACTTACTGGAAAATGTTCCTTGTATTCTAACAGCGCAAATGAATAAGTTTAAAAAGGCAACCCAGATTAAACTACAATTTAACACCAGTACGACGCCAGCTTTATTTCATATTTTCTTTAAGTAATGCTTTATGCTATATGCTAAAAGCAAACCTGCAAATTTGCCAGTTACGACTTGATTTTCGTTCAAAACACTACGTTACGGCTGGTTTCAGTATAATCCAAACAGGGAACGACCGTACGTTAATTTAGCGGTACCGGAACTGAGCAAAGAAATTTATACCGGAACCGGATATCAACCGGATATAACATGAAAACATGAACACTGCTGAAAGTAACTACTGTGCTATCGACAGGTACATGTTTACAGAATTCAAATTAATTGTTAGCTACAACTCATAAGAGCTTACATAATTAAATCTTGTTTAAGTGTTAGCGCATTACGGGGAAATGTTTGCTGGACAATTTTACATACAGGAAGGTATGAGATGAGCTAACCATTACAAATTTAGGGTATTTTTGCAACAATGTTTGCAAGCCAATATCCTAACACAATCAACACATAAAGGACACGTATTTATATATGTGAGATCACAGTACACATTAACATTTGAACTATTTCTGTTTTGCAATCAATTTATACATAACTAATCAATTTTCGTTGATTCAAAACAAATATTCGTTCTCGAACGGAACGTAGACAAGCACGATGAGATCAGAGGTAGTAACTCCTGTAAAATTACACTTAAACAGTCAAGAATCGCAAATAGAAAAAAGGCAAACCAATCGTATCAATATGTTCAACTATCCAATACATAATATGCCAAACGATCGAATGAAAATAACAAGATTTACGTATTATGCAACAAAACTACGTTTTTTACTCTCATGTGAAAACATACAGACGTGACAAAACTATTTTCAGCTGCTTAAAATGTCCTGTCAAAAATGCAACTGCTCTTAATATTCCGTTGAAATAAGACCACCTATGAACTAAAGAAAAAAGTCATTTTAATAAATTCGATGTTCAAATCTTAAACGTTCACAAATATTAATTGAATTATACGCAAGGATATATCATACATTACGAAGCCTTAGCTTACAAACCACGTAAATTAAAATTATATTTAAAAAGCAAAGCCACAATTTCGGTTGCTTCACAAGTGAGCATTAGCTATAATTTCTGAAACTGACTCCAAATAGCCCAATCGTCATCAGAAATGGATGTCCCATTCAATCCTAATATCATTGACTACGAAATCTGCACCGCATTAAAATAAAAATATCTTATATACATGCATTTTATGCTATATCTGGTAATACCATTATAACATTTAAATAGGTATACAGTGGCAATTAAAATGCTCGTAAATTAGCGAAGGTTTGTCACCACGGACTAGGATATTAAGTTATAGTAAAAAATTCACGTAGAATTAGAATAACATTTCTGATTTCGCTCGCTCCATAGTGCCTATATTTAAAACTATAAGTATTTAGAAAATGCAAAATATATATAATTACTTCAAGGCAGAGATCTTCATGACCATGACGACGCTCCATTTCGGCATATTTCCTCCAGTACCCATAGCAGAATGGATAGCGTGTTAAGAATTCGTCATACGCTGCTCGACACTCACGTGTATCATCCTGAGAAAACATTTCAACAAATATATACTAGTTAAAATATATTGAAACTACGTATGCAACTCATAATCAACAGGCCATACTTTTTCAGCAGTTACCGTACACACAACATACATAATCACGGCTTTTGACAATACAACAACCAAAAAACTCCCGTATTCTTTTCATCAAACTGCGTAATAAACTATTCCAACGAATTGAGACAGCATGAGACTTCACTGATGTATAGAAGCTAGAGCTGCATCCTGGCACGGGTATTTCGGTTATTCCGCTATTTTCACTGAAAAATTGCGGGTTCTGGTTTTCGTATCAAGAAATTCCAGGTCCGGGTTTTCGTATCAAGAAATTCCAGGTCCGGTTTTTCACAACAAATCATTTTGGGTCCGGTCATTACAAAAATACCCGGAATAAAATTAGCTTAGTGATTTTAACATCACGCGCCTACATTCTGAGTAGTAACTGCAACGTACATAAATCAAATAGGTTAAAGAATTTTTTACATAGTTGCACAACCAACGCTAACTGTGAAATACATTAGAAACAAAATACTCGCAACATGTCTCTTAAGACAACTTTGTTAGACGTTGGTGTTGTAAGGACCAGGGATGCGTCGATTAATCGGCATCAGCACGGGTCCGTAGCCAAGGAAGGGCCAGGGGGGCGCAGCCCCCTGAAAAATTTTGCCCCCCCCCCTAGAAAATTTTCAACCTTGCTTGTAATTCATTTTAAACCCTTGAATGCCTCTCCTGAAAATGTTTTAGCCCCCTAGCAAAGCGAGCTTGCTACGGGCATGCATCAGCATCGGTAATGTTGTTGTTGTGATAGCTGGGTTGGATCATCATGTTATGCGTGGTCTTGCTCCACGGCTACTTTCTTCGGTTGCTTCCATAAGTCGATCGGTTGCAGAGTTCTAGGGTTAGAAGGGCACTTGAACACGTGCTGCACATCGTGGGGGCGTGTCTTGCAGCTCGGACATTTGTTTTCGACGGACGAATCTATTTTGCTGATGTACGAGTTCAGCATCTTGCTATGGCCCGACCGTAGATGTGCCATTGTGCATCTTGCTTCTCTGCTGAGTTCTTTCTCCGACTTGACGATGTCAGGTGGGGGCCTGCAGAGAACTGCATTGGCGGTGTAATTACTCAGCACGTGGTTCAATGGCAAAAGTGTAAATTGTTCCAAACAGATCGCAATGCTCTTCAACAAGCAGTTCACTCAAGTACGGGCACACAAGTCTTCAAGGTCCTACCGTATCCTCATCAGAGAAGTGAAACGTATGCCGCTGGAAGATGCACCAACGTTCAACGCAGCCCAAACCGCAGCCGCAATTGGGTTGGCCAAAGCCTCAAAAGCCATCGGTCCTGACGGGATATCTACAGTACATCTCAAGCATCTTGGCCCGCATGGCATCAACTACCTCACATGCATTCTCAACCTGTCGCTTCAAAGGTGTGTAATCCCACGCATATGGAAGATGTCCACAATCGTTCCGTTCTCAAGCCTCAAGCATCGGTAATAATTGGTACTTTTCGTAGTATCCGATATCGGCTCTGCAAAATATTGCCGAAATGTACTTTTTGCACATAACAGTGAGTTGGACTGCTATCAGTTACACTCGGTAACGGATATCGATGCGCATGATCAGGGAAACTGTTATTTCTACTGCGTTTGTCCTTAAAAAATTAATTAAAAGCGTGGATCTCAAAAATTAAAATTTTTTGTAGTTGTTAGGGTTTGAGTCTTCGCAGTTGTGATGTATCCTATCTGTTCTTTAAACATTGTGTATAAAGCTTGGAATAGGTATCGGCATCGGAATAGCTTCAAAATAATCAGTATCGGCATCGGGGAAAAATTTTGGTATGGGCACATCCCTAATAAGGTTAGTACGTTGTTTTACGATTTACTTGAAATAAATTTTTGTGAATGACATTAGTCACTTTGCACTGCATACTGCGATACTACCATTAATATTTTACACACTGAGCTGCTAGAATATAGATAGGCAGAAATTTCTTACTCCCTGGTTTGCCCGGAAAATAAATCAGTGCCCGGGTTTGCATTCTTAAAAATTTGGGGTCCGGGTCCGGTTTTTTTTCTTCCAGAAAAATCCGGATCCGGGTTTTTCTTCCAGAACAATCCGGGTCCGGGTATTTATTTTGTAATAGAAGCATTCTACAGCGTAAACTTTGCTGTGGCTTATATAGTTACATCGGGGTCCGGGTATTCCAGTTATTTTCGCCAAAAAATTCCGGGTTCAGGTTTTCGCTTCGAGAAATTCCGGTCTCCTGGCCGGGTTTTTAAAACAACCCTTTCGGGGTCCACGTTTTTACGACAAACCTTTCCGGCTTCGTGTTTTTAGACCAAACCATGACTAAATGTATATGCGTGAACTACTAAAAATTGGATACTTGTATACTTTCCTCAACACTACGACTGTTTTAATAGAAGGCTCATGTCCCCCAAAGTAATTATTTACTACATTATGACATGGATGGTTTAGGCTTAACTTTATGCTTCAGCTTAGACATGGCGTGTGGCAGTAAACAAGTAGGTAAACAAAATTGCACAGCATAAGCAAAGTGAATGAGCTGTTTACAGAGTTGATCACCAAGTAATGTTTTCATTAATATTGGCACTGACGGTCGCATATAACCCGCTTAAGTTGAATTTCACATGCGTGCGTTTAACGTCTGTTATAACTGAAGTTGGAGATAGTTTTGTCAAACTTTTCAATTGTTGCTTTTGTGCCACCATTCCAAAGTGATAAATAAAGTAAAAAAAATGAAGTTCGGTTACATTTATTGCTTAATTGAGCGAAGCAAAACTCCGAGCGAAACTCGGAGTTTCGCGAAGCGTTTTATGTTTTGTACTTGGGGGTCGAAAGGTTTTATGTCCGTCTGTCCGTCCGAACAGAATCTCAGGAACGGCTGAACCGATTTCGATAAACTTTTTTATTTGAAAGCCATTTATCCTGGGGTGTTATCCTCGCATTGGGGTTTTAAAATTTTACGCCGTTTATTAGCTACAGGCTAATTTGCATAATTAAGCCTAAATTAAAACTTTCCACAATACTTCACTAATTATTAGTTAGCTAATAGATAATTTGCATGTAAGCATAATTGATAAGCCTAAATTAGGCGCTTTTACAATGTTTCACTAATTATTAGAGTTACAAGCAATCTAATTTCAGCAATAATGGGTTTTCAGGTGCGAGGAATCTGAATAAATTATCTACAAACCTTTAAAAGCGATTATCGAATAGTTAGCTAATAGATGATTTGCATATTTGCTTAATTGACGAGACAAAATTAGGACTTTTTAATTTATTCCAATAATTATTAGGGTGGTTGAAGGGTTTTTGGGTGCGAGGAATCTGAGGAAATTGCTTACAAACCTCCAAAAGCGATAAATGAATAGTTAGCTAATAACTAATTGGCATATTACCTTAATTGCTTACGTGTGTTCGAGCTTCGCTCAATAAATGTAGTCCCACTACGACTGGTTGTATGAATTAAAGGACAATTTAAAGAATTTATCAGATGGTTACACTCTGCTAGCTATAAAAAATACATTTGAGACAAAACACTCCCGATACAAGACAAATATCATATCTCGTACGTAAAAGCAAATTGAAGAGAGAAAAATTGATCAACAGACTTCTTCTTTAAGTAACGAATAGCCTACGTTGATGTACATGGGTTATGACTACGAACACTTAAATAGGAATGGTTGGGATACAGATATATGACATGTCTCATTGTAGGTTATGAAATCGACAAAGTTTAGTAGCTTTGGCATGAGTAAAAAAATTTCTTGGTAAACTATGGCAACAAAACAGGAACCCGTTATAATGAGCTACCTTAAAAAATTTAAGTCATGTTCAGTTCTTATGTTGTAAATAATTTCGGGCCTGTGTTAGGCCCGAACAGAAATCCGAGTCAGGGTTTTCATTCGTAAGAACTCCAGTGCCGTAACAGCTTTCTATTATGACATCCTTACCAACTGTTCACAGTACTGCAGCAAATTGACCCATCCGTCAAAATTTCCACTATCTTCCTTGACAATCCGCCAGTAGGCCTCAAGCACTTCATTGGTTGGCGACGATTCTCTGCTCATTTAGTTTAAGCTTAACTTTTCTAAACGCTAAAAATTTGTAATGCCATGAATCAAAAAAATACGTAAGGTATCCAGTAATAATGGCAACGATCCAATATTAAGTATAACCTGTTGTTTTACCTAATACCAGAATTACATCCGGAATGAGTAGGTACCGGTTCTGGGGTTGAAGGACGCAGGAAATGGCATTTTTTACGTTTTTTGTCAAATTATGTAAAGAAAGTAGCTTAAAGATAAAATCTACATCTCAAAACTTTCGCCAAAACTCAGCTACTTTTAACAACCTGTGTTTTGTCAACACATTCCCTATATTTTAAAGCATTCGACGCATTGCTATGTAGAACTTGGAAAACTAATTGATAAACGGCAAATATATAAAATCAATTAGTAGTAAATCCGTGACGGAAAATATTTGCAATTCTTGTTCCGGTTCTGTTAGTTCTGGTTAACTTGTTCCTGTGAAATGTAGCTCCTGTTGGAACTGGCAAAACTGCACGGTCGGGACGACCACTTTCTCCGAAGTACTGGAAATTCAAATAGTTTTTCCGCTAAACTTCTTCGAAACATATGGCCGCGCCGGGTATCAAACCTCGGAACTCTCGCTCGCGAGTGAAGCGCGCTTACATTACACCACGCGGCCGATATAATGATTTTCACTAGCACTCAGGGTGCAACCGGAATTCCGGTTCCGGCATTTTTTAACCTTCCGGTTCCGGTTCCGGTAAATTTTTACCGGATTTAAAAATTCCGGTATTATAATTTGGCCGTTTTCTTAACTTTGCTAATTTTTAAGAATCTCTTTTGAAAGCCACTTGTACTCCGAATATAAGCCATTGATGGTGGATTTCACTTCAGTCGATGATGAAAATCTAAAATACAACAAATAAAATAAATACCTATGTTCGACTAAGGTTATTTCACAAATAATAGAGCAAAAAATAAGATTAAAATGAAATTTTTGGTGAAATGCATTTTTAATTTTCCGGTTCCGGTAAAATTTTCAAATTCCGGTTCCGGTTCCGGTTCCGGTAAATTGTAATTCCGGTTGCACCCTGCTAGCACTATATGTGCAGATGTGCACGTGTACGTGTCTTACATTACACACAAATGCACATACATGTGGTACACCACATATATAAACGAACCAGAATTTAATGCAGTCGCTTTCTCATTGGCTGATGAAAAATGCACGTTCTGCGTGAAACGTTCAGCTGCAAGTTCTCGCAGCAAAACTTTGCACGTGTGAACACGGCATAACTAATTTTGATCTAAAATGTACTAGCTATATTAGCTGAAGTTATACTTGTTTGGGCAGTGTTGCAGAAGCTTTAGCCAAACTGTGTTATTCCCTGACAGCATTGGCGGGTGGAAATAGACCATTCCAACGTGCATTCCTTTCATGGTTTGAAAACTAAGATTTCATCTAAAGGTTTAGCCCTCAAATGGCGCCGGCAACGTGTTTTGGAAAATTCCGGATCAGCCACTGCTTTTAGGCTTCTTCTGCCATTACATATTGCAATAACACATGCATATTACTATATTAAATTAGCAGCTGCCCTTGTTTAGAGTATATGTGAGATTTAGCGATCTTACAGGTTTTGGGGCGGGGTACACTATCCTAGTCGCTTCCGAAAACTTCATTATAGCAAATGATGGACGGGTAGAACAACAGACGCCTCCGTATGCTTTCAATAAACAAACAAACAATTCTGTGGCAATATATTATAAATGCATCTGCCGTTGCCTTAGTTTAAACACAAATAAAAACAATGCAGCTGGGTGTCTGTGCGGTTTGTTCAAGCACACTATAATAAAGCTTTAGCTAGTGTCAAGGTATTGCGATCAGTTTTTATGTTGTATTTAAGTGTGCGAATTCCATACATTAAACGTATGCTTATGGATGAACAGTAAACTAAGCGACATAAGCACGGTTTTCATTTGGTCAGTAGCAGTGGCACCTAACTACGTAGTTGTTAAATGGAAGAATTTGTTTTAATTCGATCACGAGATACAGCCGGAATAAAATATCTCTAACAGCTTGCTATGTCAGTCCATTCAAACAGTATTACTAGACGCGGCAAAGGCAAAGGAATGTCGGGTTCTAGTTCTGCACACAACCAGCTCAGCGCAGTGAATCAGCTGCCAAGCACATCCGTTGGAGCAGACAGTATCATCAACCAGAGTACCTCTTATTGCTCACTCCGTTGTTGACGATTTCGACGAATTTGATTCAGATGATACTGTTGAAGCTGATGAAAAAATTAAATCTGGAACTCAAGAACATTTACGACAAATTCATGCTTCAATTTGTCATGTTGCATCTGAACCAGCTAAATTGTATTCAAGATCACCCGGTTATTCAAGTATTTGGAGCGGATCAGACACCACATATAACAGGGGTTACAGCGCTCCGGTATCGTATCCCTTTTCCAGTGATCAAATGCTTAGTGTCCCAAGGCAGCAGCTCGTCCAGGGTAAAGTTGACCAGGCAGCTATTGATGCAACTTTCGAGAGTAAGTCCTGAATTAAAACTGTAGATTCTGATTTTATTAACATAGTAGTTATTAGATTCTTACTGAACAGGACCGATTCTAACTGGACGCGGCATCTAGTTTGCACTTTTCAATTCTAATTGGCACAAAAGTAAATGAACATAAGATGCCACGTCCCCCTAAAAACAAGATACAAATCTTCCGCGCTACAGTGCGCTAAACTATGTAATCAAAGGCAAATTGTACATTTCAGACTTACTCTAAAGTGCATCAATAAGCTGCCTGGTCAAACTTACACCGGACACTCTGCCATGGGACACAAGCATAATTCGCTGGAAACACGATATGCCCAACACAGTGCTAAAACCATATGTGGTGTCTGAATCCACTCCAAAGTTTTGAATAATAGGGTGATCTTGAATTTTAGATAGTTAGAAAACAAATGATAAATTTGAAATTTTTATTAATATTTGTGAGTTATATTTCTTAACTTCCAGATTTATTTTTTATGTAGCTTCCAAACAGTTCATATAATCAATTCGGTCAAAAATCGTCAAAATAACAATCAAGAGAACTCTGTATATATCTACTGCTCCAACGGATTGCTTGGCAGCTATTCACTGCGCTGAGCTGAGCTGTGCAGAACTAGAAACCCAAAAAATGCCTACCGCGGATACTTTTATGGACTAGCATAGCAAGCTGTAATATTTTATTCCCTTATCTCGTATCAATAAAACGAAATTCTTCATTAACAACACTAGTTAATCCGTGCCTACTGACCAAATGAAAACCTGCTATGTCCTTCATTACTGTTCATCCATAAGCATACATTAAATGAATTCGCAGCACTCAATCCAGCGCAATACCTGACACTAGCTAAAGCTATATAGTGTGCTTTGAACAAACCGCGGCGGAGCACCAGTATTTTTTTTTGTGTTTAATAAGCAACCCAATCATTTATAATATTCCACAAATTTTTTTTTATTAAAGCATACGGAGGCTCTGTTGTTCTACCGTCATCATTTGCTATAATGAAGTTTTAGGAGGATCTCTCCCCGCCCCAAAAACCCTAAGAGTCAAATCTCACATGTTACTAGACAGGCAGCTCTAATTAATATATAATATGCATATTTATTGCGATATGTAATGGAGAGAACACAGTGGCTCATCAGGAATATTTTTCCCACGTTGCCTGCCCCTTGAAAATTTAGTTTTCACTATGGAAGGTCCGTCCAAACGTCTATTTCCACCCGCCAATCTTTTCAGAACGTGACGCGGTTGGCTCCTCCAACTTTCTGCAGACACTGCCCAAACAACTTTCCCACTCATATAGCTCATTACATTTAATCAAAATAGTATCCTTCACACGTCATTGCCTCAAAAAAACTGCAGCTGAACTTTCACGCAGAACGGCATTTAGTCGGCCGAGAAATGAGAACAAATATAAATTCTTTCGTACCGCGCGCACATTTAAGTAGGCGAGCGCGTACACGTGCACATCTTGGCGGTGTGAGGTGGCGAGCTGCCGAGCCGGAATTACAACAAAAATTTCAAAACCGGAATTGAAAATTTTTACCGGAACCCGGAAAATTAAACAAAAATTTCATTTTAATCTATTTTTTTGCTCTATTATGGAAAAAAACCTAGTCAAACATAGGTATTATTTTATTTGTTGTATTTAGATTTTCATCATCGACTAAGAAATCCACCCATCAATGCTATATTCGAGAAAGTACAAGTAGCTTTAAAAGAGTCTTAAAATTCCACAAAATTAACGGCAATAATAATACCAAATTTTAAGAAGCAATGAACCGGAAGGTAAAATTGCCGGAAGTTCGAATTCCCGTAGCCCCAGGCAGGGAAATGCGGCCGCCGAGTCGAAGCAGCCGCCCGCGAGCGAGAGTCCACGGCGCACATTTATTGTACTTCAGAAAAAAAAATTGTTCCCGACCGTGCAGTTTTGCCAGTTCCAACAGGAACTACATTTCCCAGGAACAAGTTGACCCAGAACTGAGAGAACCGGAAACAAGATTGCAAATATTTTTTCCAGGTTAGCGGATTTACTACTAATTGATTTTATATATTTGCCGTTTTTAGTTAGTTTTGCAAGTTCTACATAGCGAAATGCGTCGAATGCTTTGAAAATCCATGTGAGAAAAAAATATTGACAAAACACAGGTTGTTAGGAAAGTATACTGAGTTTTGGCGAAAGTTTTTTTGAGATGTAGATTTTATTTTTAAGCTCCCTTTCTTTACATAATTTGACAAAAAACGTAAAAAATGCCAGTTTCCTGCGTTTTTAAACCCCAGAAATTCGGTACCTACTTGGTCCGGATGTAATTCTGGTATTAGGTAAAACAACAGGTTATCCCTTTGATATTGATCGTATCCATTTATTACTGGATACTTTACGTATTTTTTTGATTAGATGGCATTACAAGAAAAATTTTAGGCGTTTAAAAAAAAGTTAAGCTTAACTTAAATGAGCAGAGAATCTCGCCGAGCCAATGAAGTGCTTAGGCCTACTGGGCGGATTGTCAGAGAGGGAAGATAGTGGAAATTTTGACCAGAATAGTCATTTGCTCAGTACTGTGAACAGTTGGTAAAATCTCATAGTAGAAAGCTGTTTTACGGCACTGCCGTTCTTACGAGAAATGAAAACCCTGACTCGGTTTCTGTTCGGGCCTAACACAGGCCCGAAATTATTTACAACATGAGAACTGAACATGACTTAAATTTTTTTAAGGTAGCTTGGTATAACGGGTTCCTGTTTTGTTGTTCATAGATTACCAAGAAAATTTTTTACTCATGCCGAAAGCTACTAAACTTTGTCGATTTCATAACCTACAATGAGACGTGTCATATATATGTATCCCCCAACCATTCCTATTTAAGTGTTCGTAGTCATAACCCATGTACATCAACGTAGGCTATTTCGTTACTTAAAAGAAGAAGTCTGTTGATCAATTTTTCTCTCTTCAATTTGCTTTTACGTACGAGAATATGATATTTGTCTTGTATCGGGAGATGTTTTGTCTCGAAATGTATTTTTTTATGAGCTGACAGAGTGTAACCATCTGATAAATTCTTTAAATTGTCCTTTAACTAATACACCCGGTCGTAGTGGGACTACATTTTATTGAGCGAAGCTCGAACACACGTAAACAATTAAGGTAATATGCCAATTAGTTATTTAGCTAACTATTCATTTATCGCTTTTGGAGGTTTGTGAGCTAGCAATTTTCTCAGATCTCCTCGCACCCAAAAAACCCCTTCAATCCCGCCCAATAATTATTGGAATAAATTAAAAAGTACTAATTTTTTTTCAATTAAGCAAATATGCAAATCATCATTATTAGCTAACTATTCGATAATCGCTTTTTTAAAAATTTTGTGAATAATTTATTCAGATTCCCTCGCACCTGAAAAACCCATTTTTGCTGAAAATTAATTGATTGTAACTCTAATAATTAGTGAAACATTGTAAGAGCGCCTAAATTAGGCTTATCAATTATGCTTACATGCAAATATATCTATTAGCTAACTAATAATTAGTGAAGTATTGTGGAAAGTTTTAATTTAGGCTTTAATTACTGCAATTAGCCTGTAGCGAAACAGGCGTAAAAAACCCCAAATGGAGTCCAGGATAAATGGCTTTCAAAATAAAAAAGTTTATCGAAATCAGTTCAGCCGTTCCTTAAATTCTGTTCGGACGGGCAGACAAACATAAAACCTTTCGGACCCCCAAGTACAAAAACATAAAACGCTTAGCAAAACTCCGAGTTCCGGCTGGGAGTTTTGCTTCGCTCAATTAAGCAATCCAAATGTAACCGAACTTCATTTTTTTTACTTTATTTATCACTTTGGAATGGTGGCACAAAAGCAACAATTGAAAAGTTTGACAAAACTATCTCCAACTTCAGTTATAACAGACGTTAAACGCACGCATGTGAAATTCAACTTAAGCGGGTTAAATGCGACCGTCACTGCCAATATTAATGAAAACATTACTTGGTGATCAACTCTGTAAACAGCTCATTCACTTTGCTTATGCCTGTGCAAATTTGTTTACCTACTTGTTTACTGCCACACGCCATGTCTAAGCTGAAGCGTGAAGTTAAGCCTAAACCATCCATGTCATAATGTAGTAAATAATTACTTTGGGGGACATGAACCTTCTATTAAAAACAGTCGTAGTGTTGAGGAAACTATACAAGTATCCCAATTTTTAGTACTTCACGCATTTTGCGCATTAAATCATATTTTGGTCTAAAAACACAAAGCCGGAAAGTTTTGTCGTAAAAAACGTGGACCCCAAAAGAGGGGTTTTAGAACCGGCCAGGAGACCGAAAAACTCGAAGCGAAAACCATGAACCCGGAATTTTTTGGCGAAAATAACTGGAATACCCGGACCCGAATGTAACTATATAAGCCACAGCACAAGTTTACGCTGTACAATGCTTCTATTACAGAAAATAAATACCCGGACCCGGGAGATTGTTCTGGAAGAAAAACCCGGATCCGGATTTTTTATCTGGAAGGAAAAAAACCAGACCCGACCCAATTTTTTACAATGCAAACCCGGGCACTAATTTATTTTCCGGGCAAACGGGGAGTTAAAAAATTTCTGCCTATCTATTCTAGCAGCTCAGTGTGTAAAATATTAATGGTAGTATCGCAGTATGCAATGCAAAGTGACTAATGTCATTCGCGAAAATTTATTTTCAAGTGGATCAGTTCAAACAACATACTAACCTTATTAGGGATATACCCATAACCCAATGCGATACTGATTATTTTGAAGCTATTCCGATGCCGATACTTATTCCAAGCTTATACACAAATGTTTAAAGAACAGGATAGGAATACCTCGCGACTCGAAAACTCAAACCCTAACAACTACAAAAAATTTTAATTTTTGAGTCCGCGCTTTTAATTAATTTTTTGAGGTCAGACGCGGTGAAAATAACAGTTTCCCTAATACATGCGCATCGATATCCGTTATCGAGTGTAAAGGATATCAGTCAAACTCACTGTTCTGTCCAAAAATTACATTTCGGCAATATTTTTCCGGGCCGCAAACTATCAGATACTACGAAAAGTACCAATTATTGCCCGATGCTTGAGGCTGGAGAGACGGAACGATTGTGGAAGCGTCCTACCATATGGGTGGGATTACAGCACCTTTTGAAGCGACAGGTTGAGGATGCATGTGAGGTGGGGCTGATGCCATGCGGGCCAGAGGGGTGTTTGAGAATGTACTGTAGAATATCCCGTCCAGGACCGATGGCTTTTGTGTTTTCGGCCAACCCAATACAGTGTGGCTGCTTAAAAAAATGGTTTGGTGCTTCTTTCAACGTTGCGTGCGGTCACCATTTCGCTTTCTCTGATGAGGACAGGATTAGAGGCTTGTCCCGTATTTGAGTGAAGTTTGCTGTTGAAGGGCGTTGCGAATTCTGTTTGGAACAGATTTACAGCTTTTGCCATTGAAAAGCCCGCGTGCCTAACTAATTCACCGCCAAAGTCTGCAGGCCCCGCTAGAGCATCGGTCCGAGTCGGAGAAAAAACTCAGCAGAGAAGCAAGATGCACAATGGCCACATCTACAAGGTCGGGCCCTGGCGACATGTGTTGAACTCCTAGCGTGCGGCAAAATGATTCGTACCGTCAAAAGCAAACTGAGCTGCGCCCAGCCCCGCGCTCACACTGTTGAGTGCCTCTCTAGCCCTAGGATCGTTTCTTTGCAACCCGATCGCCTTGTGGAGGCGAGCCGGCGGGAGGTATGGCGCAATTCGAGCCCGCGCGTCCTGATGGGTCGCTACACGATGCTGATGCATGCCCGTAGCCATCGCGTTGCTAGGGGGCTACAAACATTTTTTAGGAGAGGCATTCAAGGGTTAAAATGGTACGGCGTGGAGGTCTCGGCCCCCCTGGCCTCCTAGG
>JASANG010003347.1:0-16372 GCA_030248215.1 Enoplolaimus lenunculus
TCTGCTGTTCAAAATATAACTATGTTCGAAATTCAATTATAATGTGTGATTGGAAACGGCCCAACTCTAACAACAGCAAATATGTTTTACAATTTTTAAACATTTTAAAATTTTCATCGCTGCACTGTTGCAATAATTGGATGAAATCCAACTTTTACAACCATAATGTATTAATTCTGCAACGTGCGAAGATCATCAGCAAAAGCAAGCATTGTGTATGAAAACTTACACATTTTGCAATTTTTATTTTTCACTTCAAAATTTTAATCACTACACTGCTGCATTAATTGGATGATATCCAACTTCAACCACTAAGACATATGCTCCTGCAACAGTTGGGCGCGTTCCAAATCAAACAATCAACGTTGTTACATCAATTGCTAGCATTTTGAAACATTACAAACATGCACTGCTTAGAATAGAACACATTGTTTGATTTGCATTTACATGGCGCTTGGTTGTGCTTATAATATTTTGCAAAGTGTATCTTTGCACGATTCGAACTGTTTAATTTAAAAGAAAACAACAATAAGTGACTACTTGCCGTTGCTCGTCCTGTGGCATAATTCTTGAATGTGTTGAATTTGTATCACAATGATAATATTGAAATTTATTTCCAGTTCCGATTTTAAAATAAATGTGACTACTTATACTACAATTCCTAAAATTACAATGGTTAGAATTAAAACAACTACGTATAACCGAAACAAACTTTATTTCATTCGGCTGATTCATATTGCTTTGGGTTCATCCAGCATCTTAACGTCCAAAGTATTGAATTTTTTTAATGTGGCCTTTGCAAATCGTGGACCAGAAATTCAAAATCATGTCCTTGCTGCTTTAGAAAATTTCATTACATCAGCACTAATATTTCCAATTCCACTGTTTACGACAACGCCTTTAGCACAACGCAAGCAACTGTTTGCAGCGGTGGTGATTCGTTTTATTGGCGAGACTCTTAATGTAACTTATGACACTGAGAATCTATTGAACAAACGAGGTTTACAAGAGCGGTACAAACAGGGTGTGAAATTTATTGAAAGCGAAAGTGGATCCAGCGAGGTTATATTTAAATTCGATAATTCACCAGTTTTGCGTTGTGGATTTCCAATAACAACTCGCGAAATTAAAGCTAATGGTGCCGAACCGTTCATTAGTCGAATCCGAAAAGACGCAATGATGTTAAAACCGCAAAAACAACAAACAAATTGCAATTTGTTTCTTGCAATTGGAACTTTCGATTCCGAAAACACACACAAAATATTCGCAGGCTAGATATAAAGGTATCGCTAAAATTTTATTTTGTTGTTTTGATAATTGTAAAACATCTCTGCTATTGCTCTTTCGAAAGTTGTAAAACTGTTGATTTATAAATGAAACATATAGTAATGCGGATTCAACTGTAATATGTGTGTAACAACAAATTTATTCATACTTAGGTACACCAGACACGAACACGGCTCTCAAAAGAGTGCAAGCAGAATGCCAAAGACACGAAAAAACGTTCGGAGATGCAATTTCAGTGCTCACAACAATCAAAGAAACTGCTTGCAATACACTTAGCAACCTGCTGACGAGCTGTCAAAACCTGAGGCAACAACAGGACTTAACGTCACCAGAAAAACTTCGATATTTAGTCTACAGTATTCCAAAATCATGCATTTGCCGTCGTGTGCAGTTAATAAATGCCACAACCTACCCACGTGCAACAGATCAGTTGATTGCCTACACAAAATGGGTCGTGTACATGAGTAAAGAACTCAATTCATGTGTAAAAAAGGAACAATTTAAAAACATTAGTGTGGAGCACGTGCTTAATGGGGTTTCTTCTATATTTCGAGTGTACGAAAATTTCAGATTGTCTGCTGTTGATCATTACATCAACGTATGCCAAGTGTATAATTTACTCTTCCGCTACACGCACGAGTTAAAAAATCCGGACCGGCAAAAAAATTTAGCGTATTATACTGAGCGATGTTTAAATCACGAGTTTAATATCGAAAAAGTATGTTGTTTGATTGATTTTTTGGCTGCTGTACGTTTGGAAATTGAATCGGTTGTAAACCAGATCAAAAATGACGAAAGTTCAACCGAAAACGCAATTGAAAATCTTGGACAGAAACTGGACAGTTTTATTCACAATTTGAATGATTACTGTAACGTTAATTTGTTATTTTAACCACACACATGTCCGCCGTTTAATTTCTAAAATGAATAGTTACCGCATGTTTGTAACCTTTAAAATAAACCGAAACCGTTCCAAGCCGCGCTTCAAATATTTATTTGTAGTCACTAATATTAAAATTTAAAACACATTATTACATCAGACGACTTGGCGCCCTGATTTTATTCATTCAACAGGAACATTTTCACAACACTCGTTCAAAACATTCACATAAAAATCCTATACACAATTGCATTCACTGCATTACACACATTCACAAGGCCCGAACAAAGCATATCTGAAAAGCTGTACACGTGGCATTGTTATAGTAAAAAAAGTTACAACTGTGTGCGCAACGCTCAAATATATAGAAAATATATATTTCAGCTAGCGGGTGTAAAATTCTCAAAATACATAAACAAACTGATCCGCTAACGTGTGTCAAATGCTTAAATATTTATTGCCGGCTAATGCATTTTGTGATATTGGCTACAGTTGGCATAGTTCCAACTACTGCATTTTGGGCCAGAACCCCCATTTTTATACTACTATATTTCTATTTATATACGTATATATCAGTGCAATGCAAGCCTCTGCGTTCGGGTAATTTAAATCATTGTTCGTGGTATATACATTTTAAAATTGTAGCCCCTGAATACGCCAGCAAAGGCAGCGTCGCGAGTTATTCGTTGGCCGACCGTGAATTGTCGGAAGTGAAATCGCGTGTAACCGATCTTGAGAAACAACTGGTCAGCAAAGATTCACAGTTGGCGATTTTAAGAGTGAAATTGCAGGAAGCGAATGAACAAGTTGATGTACGGCAACGAAAATTGAAACACGCGCAGTCCGACGTTAAGAAGTGAGTGAGAAGGCCTGTAGCCATTAGGAATCCATATGGAGGCTCAAAATGCTTTTCCAAAAAAGTTCTAACCCCGCTTGTAAGTCATTAGACGTCTACGAATGTTAAACCTAAAATTGTTTTTCCCACACCTTAGCTTAATGAACTGGAAACGGACCTTTGACTGGCATTGTTTTTGGTGATTGATGCCATTTGTTTTATGGTTACCCGGCGGTTGTCATGGAGTACAAACAAATTTCCAGCACCGGTTGTATGTCCAAATAAAAATTTGCTATCAATCTAATCGTTCTGTTATGAAATTCAGTGTTTTAATTTGGATAATTTGTCCAGTTTGTCAGTTCTATACATTTTAGCTACTTCTTTAAAGGTTACAAGACCAAATACAACAAATGAACCAAAAAACGGTACTTAGTGACTCAAAAACACTCGAAGATTTGTTGGAAGTTGAAAAGCAAGAAGCCAAGCGCATTGAGGTTAGTTGCATAAAGTAACACGAGATGATAGATATTCGAAAAGAAAAGAGTAAAAAATTCAAAAAATTCCGTTATAGCACTTCATTTTTGCAATTCGGTTCGTTGTGTCCGTTTTCTTAAGTTTTGGGCGTGACTCCACACTACCTCTGTATATCAACCCTGGCAATTTCAAACTCACCACGCAGAGTATGTCCGATGATTATACTTATAACATTGCAAAGAATTTAAATGAGGTATGGACCGTTGCAGATAGTGTGATATCAGCATCACAGGAAAAACAAAAGAAATTATTTGCACGTACCATACATACCACAGGGAAAAACCTAAAAATTCGCACGCTCGTGGAAAGGCCCATACTGAGTTACAATAATTACTGAAGACGGCTGTGGAGCTTACATAATACTGTTGACGAAAACCACGAAACAGTACGAAAAGCGAGTAGACGTTGGCGACATAAACGAATAAATGGAAAAACGCTATTAACACCGAAATCAACCATGGATCCAAAATTAACGACCACAGACCAAGATCTTAATGAGGATAATGCAAGCAGTCATTACTATTTGAGAAGAAAAAATAAAATAAAGACGTTCTACATATTGGTTATTATCCCATCTATTTACCCTGCAACTGTATTTATTTATTTTACTTTATTAAACTTTCATTAACTTACAATAACATTAATTGGTGTATTATAAAATAAAATGGATTTTTCAATTTTGGGAGAGGAGCCTAGAACTGAGTTATTGGATTACGACGATAATGATAAAGGTACCAAAGTTATTACTAATGATTACCAAACTATTTCAAAATTATCAGTCGAATCAGCTAGTGTAATATAGGTATTCCCAGACTTATGCAAATGATAATGTTGTGGAAATCAATTGTCAATCTGGTTTACGACAGGAGAGTGCAACCGAAAATCTAATAATGTAAAGGAAACAAAATTCAACCAAAACATACAACCGCATAATACACAGCATGACATAACGAAAAGCTGTTAAGCTTTCCAAACGATATGGCACGCAAACGTCTCAGCGTTCCAACGAAGGAAAGTCAGACAAAATTACTTATTTTCATAAGGAAAGTCAGACAAAATTACTTATTTTCATGATCGTAAAACCATTGACCGATTGTATGGTCAGGACGATGTGCCCACCAACAGCTATGAATGCCATGCAACTTATACACCACGTAACACCGATGGATCACTGCAACGTTGTATGCAGTTATTGCGAGAGCTTTACACTGTGTTCGGAACTAGCCCGCCAATATAATTAATACTTAACGACCAGCCAGGATTCGAAAACTAAAGCGTTAGCTTCTCAACGTCACGTCGTTTTTTCAGCTAATTAATTTAGTTAAACGACATTAGCGGTGTTGGTTTTGGATGGCGTGGGGTCCACGCCAGTGATGATGGAAAATACTGTGGCGAATGCAATGTTAGCATTCTTTTCGTTCCAACATTAGCCAATAGCTTTTGTTCCTCAAGTACCTTGCTGTTTCTGGTTTAAACGCTTCCTTCATTAGCGATTCTTGCTGTTTCTGGTTTAAACGCTGTCTTCATTAGCGACTCAAAACTAATAGACCACGAACTATCGATTCAAGCAATTTATCTAAATGAAATACAAAATTATTCCAATTGTTGCCGTTTTACTCAAATCGTTTGCTATTATCGCCGTTGTTTTACTCCAAGGTTGCTGGCTATTTTGGCGTTTAAAGTATTAAACCGGATCGAATATTAATCGATACTATCATATTTTGGCATACAAGTCTGGAACCGTTTAATATAATTATTTTGAACCATTTATGGAATCTGAATTATTTTGCGGATGCCGAAAAATGGTTTATAAATGAAGAACCTCATGAATGTTTCAGTAACTATAAAACCAGCTGAAGTTACAAAAACAGGTAGCCAGTTACATTCTAAAACCTAACACTGAAAGTGACTGTTTGTTTTTTCAAAAAAACTAACATTGATGGATTTTACCTCTGATTTAGAACAAGATTCTGTAACTTTGGGTTTCACCAGTTGCCGTAATTTGTGTCTTCTTTTCTTAACTAATTTGAAAGTAAAACGCATCACGCACGTTGCACCTTGATATATATGTATATGTATACGTGTTTGTATATATTATGCATGTATATAATGGTTCTCTCAAGGTGATGACCACCTTTGCAAGCAAAAGGTTATGTTTACGCTTGCAACGTTTGTTCTCGGATGAAAAAAAATATGTTTTAGAACGAGTACCTATCTAAAGTGCATGCACTTGAAAGTCAAAAAGAATCGTTAACACAACAATTGATTGCGCTGCAGAAAACGATGACTGAAGAACGTTGTAAGTTGCTGTCGGCTTTTGAGCGTGTTTTGCATAATGATAAAGGAAATGAACACTCGCCTTTATTATAGCATTCAAATTATAAGAATATATTTTTTCCAAATTTTGATGATAAAGGCAGATAATTCGCAGTGAAATTTTCGCGTTTGTGTATTTGTTTTAGTACAATCACGTGACTCGTTTGAACAATTGAAACTCGCGAAATATAATCTCGAGGCAAACAAACAAGAATTCGATGATTACAAGCAAAAAGCTCAACGGATTCTTCAGGTAGAGAAATCGAGCAGTTTATTCATTAATCTTTCTTCGATTTTGAAGTAACGCACCGGAGCTGTTTGTGACGTTGCCGAAAGTGTCATCTTTTTCCGAGTCAGCTGTATAATGGATCGCCCACTTCAACGTTTGTTGCTTTGCCACTGAAAATGTCTGTTATTGGGGGTTATTTAGCGACATAATTTAAATTTGCTACTTGTTAATCCGGCGTTAAAGCAATTTTTTGTTATCGTGACCTTAACACGTAGCGCAATACACACTAGCATACTTTATATGACACGTGTTAAGATATAATTAACACAGAAATATAAGGTAAGGTAGGGCTAACGGGTGGCAATTTTAAAATTTACCGCTTGTTATCCCCAGTGCCGGGCATTTTGGACGCCTAAGACGCATAAAAGTAAATGTATACGTGAACGACACATAACTGAGAAATATTGTGATGCAGGAATTGATTAGTGAACAACGCTGTGTGACTACTGTTGATATGGATATATAGCTTACACTGGAACGAGCCAGTTGATATTGGGTGAATTAGCTTTGTAAGCTGGAAGTTATCCATTGCATTAACCCTTTCTTTGTATACACAAACTTTGTTGCGGTTTGTTTAAGTCAAAAGAAGATATCATTAAAACGCTCAAAGACGGTCTTGGAGGCAGCAACGGTGATGAAGACGGCGAACAAATCAGCGGGTCAGCGGCGACGTATTCAGAACTGCAAGTTCGTATCACAGAACTCGAACAAGAACGAGATTTGGCGAAAGATGATTTGCAACAAGTGCAAATGGTTCAGTTCAACTTGAAGACTGAACTCCAGGTGAGAATGGACTGATAGATTGTACGCAATTCCGTCACCAGGGAAGATTTTAAGGTCGCCTAACCCGCTGTGTAATTTTTTGTCTTCGAGTTTTACGAATTTTTTTAGCTTGATAATACAAGAAACTACGTCTGTTCGAAATTTGTAAAGAATGGACCTCCCCTTCACAAAATCTGGGCAATGCTCTTAATTGCATGGAAGATAAAGTTTGTATGGATTTCATGTGGCGAAGTTTGTGTTTGCGATTGTGCGTAGATCATTTTGTTTCACGTTTTAACATTTGAAATCTTTTTAACCAATTTCTGGTGCCTTTTGCTAGTTTATACTTTGCATTTTGTTAAATCATCATTGAAAACCGTTGTCAGACTTGGTGTTGGTTGCTGTTATATCTGTAGGAATTGGAATCGCAACTTGCTGGCGAACAACGCTCAAGCCTTGAAATGCAGCGTTCACTACAGACACAAGCACAAACGTTCCAGCAACAAGCTTCCGAGTATCGAGAACAAGCTGAAGGTCTTAAAAGAGTAAATGAAGCACAACTGTGTGTCTTTTGCAGAGATGCTGATAAATGGTGATGTACAGGCAGTGATGTAGTCAGGAAAGCGTTCGGGGCGATTGCCTCAAGAAAATTATTAATAATCAAAAATATACACAGGCCAAAAAAGTAGACAGTGAAAGTTCAGCATGCATTTTGCACTGAAATATTCGTGGTATCAATAACACACATTATAATATACATGTACGCTTGTTGAAAGTCAGTTTACTATTTGCACGCCTTTCGAATAGTTGATTTCTGGCCGAATTAGTAAGAAACTAGTGTTTATTGCAGGTAGCTGCTAATTTGAAATTTCTGTTTGATATTGAGTTTGGTGTGTTATTTTTCAGGAATGTCAAGTGCTGAACGATGAAATGCATCGACAGTTGTTCACTCTGCAAGAACAGCTACAACAACGTCAACAAGAGATTGATCGCCTTACACATCAGGTAATACTGGTCGCTTATTGAACAGTAGCGATACAACAAGTCTAGTGTTTGACCTTTTGCAGTAAATGTGACGTTTAGGAAAAATCGGTTAAGATGAGAAGTTGGTAAAACACACGTGGGCTGGGAAAATTTCTTTCTACAAAGAATGTGCATCATCGCACACGTATCTAAAAAGATGGTTATTTGCTGTTGTTTGGGCTAATTCACAGCATATTTGTATAGCAGATATGTAGCCGAAATTTTTGAAACGAGGGTACGTTATATAAATAATTTGAAGTGTAGTTTTTTACGTTACTAATTGCATATTTTCTTAAAATACATTGCCACATTTGGCAAATGTGGGTTGACTCTTAAATGCTTTTGGCTACGGCCTTGTTGTGCATCGTCTAATCTATTTTGTAATTAATGACAGGTTGCAGCGAAAAGTGTCAATGCCACGTCGGAATCGGAACTTGAAAATCGTGTACGCAATTTGACAGAGAATTTGATTCAAAAACAAACTGTGATTGAAACATTGCAAACTGAGAAGCAAACACAAGCGTTACAGTTGGAAAGGCTTCAAGTTTGTTTTTGCTATAATTTATCGTGATTAATGCTAATCGTTGTTTTGGAGGGAAATGTGTTGTGTTTTAGATCGTTTTAATAATCGTTAATGTTTGAAAACAGGCTTTGGTAATTGAGAATAGTACGCACATTGTTTTGCTTTTGTACATTATAAGTGATGATCGGAGCATATACGTTGAGTGATTCTTATTAATTATTACGTAATTTAATGCTAATTGGCTTCCAGCTGCACAGGAAATTTTTAATGTGCTTTTGCCGTTTACGGTCTTAACTGAGAATGTTTTACAACCGCAAATTTCTTCTTTGTAGGTATATTATAAATTTGGTGTTTTTTATTCCATAACATTTTAAAAATGCATATTTGGTTTTTTAAAATAACAAGGTCACGTGTTTGTAGTTCGGCAGACAAACAAGCACCCATGTTTCCTGTATATTATTATCTTAAGCATTTTAGGATACAATTTTCAAATTATCCCGATAGCTGTCACTAATAATAATGTGGTATTTTTTTTCAGAAGTTATACAAAGAAGCAGAAAGTGCTGCGGTACAAAACGCATCAAATGCTATGCATGTGGGTAATATAGAAGATGGTGAGTGAGTTTTGGAAATATATTTAAATTTTTAAATCTTGAAATATATTTTATTATAGAAAATGATGCCTGGTTAATTTCTGTGGGTGACGCTATACTTGTCCTTTGGCGCCCAATGGTACTGGAAGTCAAATTATTTACGAAATGGTTTACAAATCTGCATACGATGTCGAATGGTAGTAAAGAATAAAAGTATAGCTTCGCCCTGCAGTTGCCGTGACAGCAATCAGAAAGAGACAGATTTTTGCTTGATATAATATTAGCGTTGATTTTTTTGTAATTGGTATCGTTGAGTATTGTTAATAGGCTTAACATTTCAAAATATTATTTGCAATGTAATGTATTCAGTGTGAATACGGCATATTTAAAACTGAATGTACGGAGAATTTATATAATGCGGACAGAACCTAATAGCTAAAATGTTCGTGTTTTGTTTATTGAGCCGATTTGATTCATGTACTGTATAATGTTTATATGTATTTTCTGTATTTGTTCAGTTTTTTGCTGTGTATGTGGAAAATGAACAATAATCATGTACGTATAATAGGTATCTGAGCAATGAAGGAAAGCTCCATTACGCCCCTCACCTCTAAATTGTTTTCACAGGGCGTAACACCTGCACACATGTACCGCACCCGTTGTCTGCAAAGATTGAACGGGCTCCCTTGTTGGGCACTCATCTGTGGAAAGTTTTTTCTAACACGTACAGCCTGAAAAAAGTTTAAAGGGTGCATCCTCTCTATCGTACAATCAGCATGGTTTGTCCTAAATTTTAGAAAATGGGGTTATCAAGTCCTATAAATATTTCAAAATAGGGTTGACGAAGCCCCCTCCCATGGCTATGCCCTTGGCTGAACCTTTTGCCCTACGAAGGTATCAGGACGCATCCTCCTGCAACATTTTATTGTAAGCGCATCATACATATCATGCATCTATAGAACATTACATACATTTAGATACGCACAACGCATACACACCTACAACACTAAAAGTGTGACAGAGTTGCAGCAACCAAACAAAATGTGTTATATGGTAGTAGAGATTTTACTATTTTAAACATTGACTGTTGAATACGCGTGTTGGTGTATCTTGATTTTAGGCATCCAACCACGCGTGCCATTGTTTCTACGTGAAAGTCCATTTGATACTGGCGTTACACAGTCAATGAAGAAAATGTACAGGGCATTGGATTATGGAAGGTAAAATAATGTGTAGAATGATGGGTATCAGAGTAACCACTAGCAGTTTGTTTATGATTTATTAGCAAGCTAATGGTAGTATTAATTGTAGTTTAAAATTTAAAGCATTCCAGTGTCCATTGTTTGCTAATTCAGCATCTACAAATAACTATAGCAGCCTATCAATTGCCATTATAATGTAACAACGAAAACTTTTGACGTAGATGTAAACGAATAATAGCAAATAAGTACTGTATAAAGCGGGAGCTTATCTAGTAATAGGTGCTGTTAAAGTTGAAATAATTGATTTGAATTTTCCTACTGGCATTCAAGTTGTGCTATTTGTTGTTAAGTTTGTGTTTTATGTTGTTTTAGCCGAAAACTTGGTCTTGTTTTGAGACGATATCCAATTGCTCGTGTGTTACTTTTTATGTATATTGTAAGTTGTTGTTTTTTGAATAGTACTTTTTTTAGTTTTTCCACACATAAACTTCCACACGCACATAATATTATCCTGGAGTCTAGAGGATATGCCTAGTTTAAGCTAAGTCTAAGTATACGGTAATACAATAATACAAACACTGTGGTTGAAATTTCTGCTGCTATTAAGTTAACGCTATAATTATTATTGTGGGGGGAAACTAAACAAGTGCCTTTAAACATTTTCTTTTACAAGCTTTTGTGTGTATGCTGGGATGATTTTATTTCAGCATTTTGTTGAACTTACTTAGCGTTCGTCGCATACAAAACATGAAACATTAATGTGCGGGTGAACGATTATTTCTCTACTTCTATTAAGGTTAATGTTTGTCTGTCGCATTATTTACAAAGTGCAACCGTGGGCAGTAAAAACTAAACTGCGCTTTTTTACACTGATATGTTAGTTGCATTATACTGTGTTGCCTGCAATACGAAAACTGTTGGTGTTGTGTTATGTTATATTTCTAGATACTGTTGCATATGTGGGTAATGTTTGTATTGTTGACCTATACGCCGGAAATTCATAAACCTGGTTACGTTCCGCCGTCAATTGATATCAACAGACACAATTGATGGATTTCAGCCAAGTATGTATGAATCAACGAAAATCAGATTATATGAATATAAAATGCTTTCCCGTGTAGAGTATACTGTCACCAAATTAGTGCAAGTTGTCTACGCGAAATAACGCACAACGTGTACCTCGTGGCAGAGAAACTTTGTAATTCGTAAAACCTTCATCCATCAGGCTCTTATAGTCGAGCCGTGATGGCAAACGCCTTACGTCCTAGACTGTTTGTGGTTTCTTTGAAAAAATGTGGGTATAAAACATTTTTGAAACTTTTATACTTACGATATTCGTTTCCGTTATTTTCAAAACTATCTGTTTATTTTCTGGCAATTTAATGCCTTGTTTGCAACGAATGGAATAAGTTCAGAATTTTTGCAAGGTACCGTTCCAAACAGTTTTGTCAATGAAATCAGAACTAAACACATTGTTGGAAATTGTAGCAATGAAAACTACTGGGAACTGGTTTGACGTTTAATGCGATGTATTGTATTATATTATTGGTCAGTAAACTATTCAATTATTGTAAATGAGTTGTTTTGTGATAGACATCCATATTTGAGCGTACGTTCAAAATTTGGTGCAATAGCAGTACAGCTATCGCTGCTTCTTAGACATGCAATGATTAGTGATGGGCATCGAATATTTTTTCATATCGGGATGTTTGGCAATTCTTGTCTGATATTGCATGCGAATATTCGAAATTAAATTTTCTATTTCGGTTTTACGAAACTCGATTTTGCATTGTTTTAACTTGTTCTAAAGGAAGTATCCTGACCCACAAGGTGGTTGTTATGAGCGTAAAACGTAAAACCATTATTTATTATGCAATTGCCTCAATAGTTTTGTGTATTCGGTTTAAAAGATTGTTACTTACTCAGCAATACTTTTGTTGAACAACTGAAATTGGGTTTTTCGCTTGTCTCCGTCTGATTTTGAACCAAAGATTCTATGATTTAAACTATTGCAACAGATTCTATCGAATGTCACCCTATGATTGAACTATATACATAAGTTGTTTTACGTTCCAAGATGAGAGATCCACATTGAAATATATTTACGCTTAATTGTACAAAAACATCAGCCATTGTTACTTTTAGTGGTGCCCCACTTTTAGCGAAGGTCCTGAAATTTATGACGGAGGGGCAACTGGCAAATGGTATGAAATGCAATTTTCTACCAAACAATTTTCGGTGGGAAAGCTTGTAAGGTAGAGACCTTATTTTATCATAAAATATTTTCTGAGGGGGAAAATTGCAAGGTAAGGACGTTACAATTTTATCATAAAAACTTTTTTGGATGCGCTAGTGCTTAAACTTAGGAATATGTTTTCATTGTCAAATTTGTAAAAGTAGTATTTGTGAGAAGTTCGTGATTTTGCCTTAAGCCTGTATCCTGTATCGCCTGTATAGTTCTTTCCTCGATGTATGCGTATCGCTCTGATTTAGTAAAACGCGGCCGGTAAATGTTTATTATAAATCCCCAACCCGAAACCCGTATGACACAAAATACCCAATATTAAGGCCAGCAAATTACAGGTTATGCAATTTAACTGGTAACCCGAGCCGGAATCCTTAAAGCCGGCGTCTGAATCTGATTTAATCCAGCCACTGGCTTTACCGTACCCAATACTTTTGCCGTTTTCCAGAATCCGTGCAATTCTAACCCCGTTAGAATTACACCCCGTTAAACCGTGTACTCTAACCCCGTTAGAGTTACACCAAATGTCCGACCAATCTAACCCCGTTAGATTTGGCCCAGCCGTTGTAGAATAATAAATCTAACCCCGTTAGATTTATTAGACTACTTTTCCCAGGTTCTCCGGTAATACCCCAAGTTCCTTTTAGCACATAACACCAGTATCCGATACTGGGTAAATCCTGCGCCCTGCGCAATGCCGATTAACACCGTAATGCCGTAATTCCCTTCACATCCTATGCCACCGTGACAATTCTTAATTAAAATCAACTCGACCTTACTTATTAAAACTTCCACTGATAACGCAAAACCAAAATTCCAGAAAATAACGTACGAATCTGTTCACAACCAACCAGAAAAGTAACCAACCAAGTTCACCAAATGCAAAACCAAGACTGATTCCGGTCCTGGCTACCCATATCGGCATCTCGACCTCATTTGCATTTTTGCCGACACCCACAATTGGGTGTCCGCAATGCGGTTGAGGTCCAGAGCCACACATCCGGTACCACAACAACAACAACTATACTGCCGAGACACACATGACAAAGCACCATATTGGTGCTGACATAGCCTAGCTATGTCGTTATCCGCAGATTAGGCCAAAACGATATGCGATACTAATCAACAAGTACGAATTGGCCACGCAGGGCCCCAGGTAAGTTACATTGCGGACACAGCCGCCATAGCATAGATTTACCCATTTTTACACCTTGTAGCAACGCCTAAGCCTAACTTAAGTTCTAAGAGAGACTAGGTGGAGCCAGGAACTCCCTTAAGGTGTGGTTTTGATATAGGGTTTTATTTTTAGTTTTAGTTTTTAGTTTGAAATAGGTTTAAGTGTGGCACAGCCACCTACAGTATTATCTAATTCTCAAGGGCCCGCTATACTCTTAATATATCCAAACATAATGCCGATTTAGCTCCTCATAACCTCCCCTGATGATTTCAACTAAATTTTAACCGTTGAGTTGATTTGAGGCATTTTGCGTTGGATAATTGATTTAGCGCACCAAATTTACTATTAATTTTTGAATTACTTCTGATTAAACACAAAAACCAACATTATTTAGTAAGCCCTTTTTCCGTCATATGACTGAAGCTGTTTTAGGTCCGAGCGTATGACAGTATTCAGCAAGATGTAAGAAAAGAAATGTTTTCAATATCATACTGAATTGTGAAAACCTTTCTGACAGTAACTATGATTGGAAAAAGACCAAAGTCAAACAGCTCTAAATTTTACAAGTTATGTACTGTGAAAAACCAAATCTACTTACAAAAGTGGTCAAGAATTTAGTTCAATATTCTGACTCAGGTTTAATGCAGAATTGCTTTTCGTCAGCTCGAGCTACTCTAGTGGTGAAGCAATGCAAATTATGCCCTAAAAATTTTTTTACACAATAGAATTTCGGATATCCGGATACATATTTCTTTTCGAATATTCAGATATTTTTCATATCCGGGTATTCGGTGCCCAGCTATAGCAATGATAGATTAAATGTTTAAAAGGGTAGCCTGCAGGTTTGGCGTGATTCAGTTTGATCTGGGATAGATAATGCCACTTTCAACACGTCTAATACCAGTATTGTCATAGGTTTACGTCCAGAAAGGAGCAAGCTGGCTGGAAATATTGAAGGGGGCTTTTTTATCTGGAATATGGTCAGCTAAATTGAATTTTGATACTTGAAACTAGTCACGGTTCACCGAGTTGTCGATACAGCGGTTTGCTCATATTAAGGCCTTTTTGAGAATTCAACGCCGCCTGCTAATGATTTTTTGCATTTTGAACTTGCGTGCCAGCAAATATTGCCGCAAATTCCCGCTCTAGTTATGGTAACCTTCAGGGCATTTATTTTAAGTAAAACTAAGTACAACTGAAACGACTGGAATTGGTTCACTTATGCATGCATTCTAGCACTTGTACCCGGAAATGAAGCCAAATTATAACATAGTAATTGAAAAAATATTCCAATAATTCAAGCCATATTGAAGTACACAACTTAGCTGAGGTCTAGTTTCTGCTGGAGCAGAGCAAGATTAGGTATTTATTTGCACAGGCAAAGTTTGAATATTAATTGGCAATGCAGTGTGTACCACATAAAGAAGTTTTCATTGTTTCGTTTTACGTTTGAGCCTGTGTTGTTATGTACTTCAGATTCGCTTTTTTGTTGTACTTTTGTCAATTAAATGCTGATGTCCGGTGCGAATGCTTCTCAGATATCCAACGGAGTTACGGTGAGCGCGGTTTTTATCGAAGTAGAACGTTTGTTATTTTTGTCAGAATTTTAACGGACAACAATTTTGGTTCATGAATCCGTAATGTTTCTTGCTATTTACTACCCACTTTTTCATGCTTTTGGTTCATTTCAAATTCAGAGCGCAGGCAAAACATAATTTTTCTAAGTTTTGTTTCAGAAAAGCGTTATTGTTTTGTTGATGGACCTGTAATTTTTTTGTTTTTTGTTTCAGACTGTACCTGGCAAACAGGCGAAAGGTCAGCCGTTGAAAAAAACGCCAGTGTCGTTGCTGTACGAAATGTGTATGAAACGCAAAATCGATGTTCGGCCTGATTTTGTGTGCACGTTTGATGGACAGGTGAGTTTTTTGGTTGTACATTTGGTTTAGTCTAATTTCGCCACCGTTTATAGCTAAAGCGGACCGGTTTTTCGCGGGACTGCAGTAGAGTAAGCTTAAGCTTTAGAGTAATTTTTTGTTTAGCTTACTCTTAGACTTTGTTATAGGTGTATCTTTACGCCAAGGTTTAGGGTTTCAAATATGCTTATGCCATCGCTGCGACCCTGAAATATACGTAATATTGTTAATTTAATGATTATACATATCGGTTGGAACTGCCGAGATAAACGTTTGCGTTTTGAGATTGTTAAAATTAATTAAATGCTTTTTATCAAACGTACCTTTATTTTGGATTCCTAATACATACCTTGCTATGACTGTTGTTGAGCGAAGCTCGGAGTTTCGCGAAGCGTTTTCTGTTTTGTACTTGGGGGTCGAAAGGTGGATGTCCGTCCGTCCGTCTGTCCGTCCGAAAAGAATCTCAGGAATGGCTTAACCGATTTTGATAAACTTTTTTTGTTGGAAAGCCAATTATCCTGGAGTGTTAACCTCGCATTGGGGTTTTAAAATTTTAAGCCGTTTGTTAGCTACAGGCTAATTTGCATAATTAATTAAGCCTAAATTAGGACCTTCCACAATATTTCACTAATTATTACAGTTAGAAGCAATCTAATTACCAACGTGAAAACCCGATAATTGAGTAGTTAGCTAATAGATAATTTGCATATAAGCATAATTGATAAGCCTGAATTAGACGTTTTTACAATGTTTCACTAATTATTAGGGTACAAGCAATCTAATTTCAGCAATA
>JASANG010000575.1:0-30340 GCA_030248215.1 Enoplolaimus lenunculus
TAACAAGCGACGTGGGCACAGGAAGCGGGCCGTCAGTAAGCAGGCCGATCACAGACAGGGCCCACACAAGCTAGTACGCACAGCAAGTGCTAGCACGCTTACAGAAGCCCTCACAAAACAACGGCAAGACGACTGGGCCCGCACATTCTACGAAAGCACAGCAAAATACGTGCATGAGGACCCAGAGGCCGCAGCAGCAGCGGTGCGGGCGCAGAGGTCGCCACCGATGGACTTAGCCTCAGAACCTGAGGCCGCACCAAAGCGAAAGTGAGAAATAAATTTTTTTTTGTTATTAAGTGTAGCGGCCCATAACTAGGCGGTCCCCTAGTCTGTAACGTCAAGTCAAAATTTGTCCGTAATTTCAGTCAGCCCTGTATTTGAAATTTGTCAACCCTGAAGTTAAGGGTTGTTGTTGTTGTTGTTAATATAATTTTTGATGTTTTCAGGGCTGTATATATATGTATGCGCTTGTTACCTTTAACTGCAACGCAATGTGTCTTGCTCATATATACCTACAGAGCAAAGCGTGCAGTATATGTATGTATGCATAGGGATGTATATGTATATGGGATGTATTATATATATGCGAACACATACACGCGGGAGCGTACGCCGTGGGCATATGGGGGATTATATCTACCGTATATAATATACAATAACAATAGTATAAAAAGAAATATACCACAAAGAACAAAACAAAACATGCAAACGAGGAATCCAAAGAAAACTAAAAAGGAAAGGAGGTAGAAAGTAGGGTGGTCCATCCTACACGTGTGTATTGGTTACGCAGTGTGGATAGTCACATATACATGGCAAACATAAAACAAGATCACATATAAGATACCCCCTTAAAGAAAGGGGGATCGTTAACCACGATCCCGACACTTTCAGACATAACACATCCTCTTAAAGAAAGGGGGATCGTTATTCACGATCCCCACTATTTTTATCACCATCCAGGGTAATATGATAAACAACTTCCTGGCCCACGGCCTGTTTGATTTTGTCTATGTCAAGCTTCCTGATCCTGCGTCGTGTTATCCCTGGCTTTAGTTAATTTATAGAAACGTATTAGCCATGGATTTACGTTCTTTCTCGATCATCTTTAAGATCTTAGGGTACATTTTATCAGGAATTTGATTCTAGTGCAATTTATACTATATATAATCTCTAGCTACGGATTTCGTTTAATATCTCGAGAAGCTGAACCTTAATCCGACACCGATTCACTATTATGGCTGCAAATCCTCAAAACCCGTCGTCCCATATCCCTAGTCGCTCCACTGCCATGGACTATCCACTCGAAAATCTCAACCTACCATCCGTTGAGAACTATCCAGTAACATCCGATCAAACATTATCCGGTCCACAATCTCAAAATACTAACATTGATACTCAAATCGCTGATCGAACAATTGAACAGCGTCGTGTCGTTCGTGACGTTGCGGAGTATATGGGTACAAATGAGTGGCTAATCCGAGCACCAGTTAGCACAGTGGCCCGACGGTGATAGGAATCAGCGGTTCCATTCACAATACAAACGCGTAGCCAGACCCGAAAGCAGCTGATGGGAGCGGTAGCTCGCACAGCAATGACTATGTTGCTTGCAATTTAAGCAACGGTGACATCTATGGTTACGGCTCAATCGGTGATAGGATCGAGCGTAGCAACGTCGTCGATGTCGGTAATGCGAGTTGTCGATGTAGTAGAAAAACAGGATAAGGAGCATGATCGAAAGTTCAAGTAGCTACTCGGCTCCAGGATGACTATGCCCAGTATGCTATAGAACCAGAAGCTTCGCAAATCACCTTAGCTTCGTAAACTAACAATCAGCTAGCTGGCATACTAGTTACTAACACTAATCAGGATGGATAATGCTCGAAACACGATCAGTAACCCAAATCATAATGTTTGTTCTCCGGTAGGAGGGCAATATTGAAAAATGAAAGTATCATAAGTTCAAAGTAATCTAGCTGAGCCGTTGGGAAATACTCATACTATTGGGTCACTAGTGTCGGATAAGCGATGCACCACTTACCCGTACTCTCCTCCACGATGCGAGATTATTCTGCTCCGGTAGAAGTAGATCGCATAAGGAAGGAGCAACAAGCGGATGAGTCCATAGCCGCGATGGTTGCCTATAAGAGTATCTATACGGTTAAGTTAGATATCCCCCCTGGTCAAATACGATGGATAACAAAACACCATGAGGATTACTTTGTTAATAACGGAATTTTATACCATTTCGCGGATGGTAAAGCCAAAAATAACGCTGAAACATCATTTGCGCAATTAGTAGTACCACAAACGATGCGAAACGAAATTTTAACATCTATACATGATATTGAAGGATCCCACCCTAGTTTCACTCGCACAGCAATTCTAGTCAGAAGACGATTTTTCTGGCCTAACATGCTAACAGATATCAAACAATTTTGCGAAAAATGCATTCCGTGCGCAAAATTTCGCGAGGGCCCGAATACACGATTACCTATGAAATCGATACAAGTCCCACTAGGCCCTTGGCGTCTCGTAGGTGCGGATCTCATAGGCCCGTTTTCAGTTCCGTCTCAGAGAGGTAATCTCTATATTGCGTGCTTTATTGATTACTTTAGTAAATGGCCCGAAGCAGTGCCCCTCCCAGATGCGAAAAGTGCTTTGGTGTTAGAAGCGTTTTTAGAAAACGTAGTCTACCGATGGGGCGGCCAAGTGCAAAAGCTAATAACTGATCAAGGCCCATGTTTTAAATCAGCACAATTTTTGTCCATTTTACAAAAACTAGGAATCGAAGTACAGGCGTGTAGCCCGTATCATCACCCATCTAATGGCCAGGTAGAACGATTCCAACGAGTTCTGAAGGAACATCTAAATATTCTTAGTGACGAGGACCCTAGGGACTGGGACCGTCTGCTTCCAGCCGTCCTCCACTACTATCGCAGTATACCGCATGACACGACAGGTCAAACACCGGCGTTTGTAAATCTTGGTAGAGATTTACTACTACCAATCGAAACAAAACTTAATCCGCAATTTCAGTCGGAAACATTGCAACAACATGTAAGACGTATACCGGAAATTTGAGCAGAAACTTGGGTCAAAGTTTCCGAAACTATGGATAAAAATAAGCAAATTCAAAAACAAAATTACGATAAGAAACTGTCTAAATTGCAATCAGACACAATTAACTTGTATGATTTAGTCTGGTGTCGTACAGAAACGGCGTTAGCGTCTAAAACGCATATAGCGCGTTTGGCACCAAAATTCAATGGACTATATCGTGTAGTGGAAATAAAAGGCGATAACCTAACATTATGTTCAATAGAAAAACCCGGCCGAAATCGGAAAATAAGGCATAAAAATTACTGTAAGAAATATAACGGAACCGAAAAAGAATTTTTGTTCTACTTAAAGCTGCGTAGGCAACGATTCGAAACGGAATTGGCAGAATCTATTTGCTATTTATGTAAAAAGGAGCATATCACTCCAGGTAACATTCAAAATTGGGTACAGTGTGATAACGTGGAACATAATCCAATAAGATGGTTCCACTTTGAATGTGTTAACTTTCCTACTAACTACCCAGAAAATAAGCAATGGTATTGCCCGCAGTGTAAATGCGAAGGTTTTTATCCATAAGTAACCCTAAGCTTCTATTTTTTTATAACGGTATATTATTATAAGGAATTGCTTCAGACCGCCAGCACAACGGAAAAAGGAACGCATGATGGACATACCGCAAGATGACAATACACCGCAACGTGCGTCAAATTTGTATCAGCGACTCACAGAGCTGCAACCAGGGCGACCTCGTTTGGCGGTAGTCACACGAACGACGGACGAGGCAAGGCTAGCGATCGATCATCTTCGCAACAATTCGCAGATGAATATGTTTGCAGTGGACACTGAGTGGTGGAATATGACACCGGCGCAGCGTGAAGCGTTGTTCACTGGTAACAAGGCGTTGACGGTTGGATACGTGCTGGCAAGTACGGATCGTATCAAATTACATCCATTCATCGCTGGTTATATGCAACAATCGCCGTACACAAAGAAAGAATGGTGCACACGCGACGGAGCATACGAACGCGAACTCCGGTACATTCAAATACAATCTTGGGAGAAGTGCTGCATCATCATCGATTTAGTGGCTACTCAAGGCAAAATCCCTGCGGCAGTTATGGATTTTCTCGCTGATCCGAACATTTACAAACTGTGTTGGTCTATAAACGACGATATTAATGCAATCAAACAACATCAAGCCTTTCGAGGCAGAGATTTTCGTATTACGCCACAACGTACGCAACGGCAAACACGATCACAGATGCGTCAACAACAGCAGGCTGAGCCGGTAGGTGAAGCAGAAACAAGCAAAATCGTAGCTGAAGAAGTGACGTCAGCGTCAGCAGTGTCGAAGGAAGCGGTGTTGACGGCAGTCGAACAACGGTTATTAGCGGATATGCGCGAACGACGGCCATCGTTGGAAATCGAGCGATGCCGACTACCAGGCGTACCAACAACCAAAGAATACTTACAACATCTTCGATCCAAAGCGGACCCACAACTCATGGAGGTGGGCGTCAAGTTGGCAATGCACGACTATCCCGAGTTCGCGAACGCAATATGGGAACAGTGGATGCTGGCGAAGGCAACATTCCTGGCTGAGAAGACATCGTCGAGTAGCGAAGAGCCGTCGACTTCGAGCGGAACGGTGTCAGTACAAGAAGCAGTAGCGGCAGCAGTTGCAGCACAAGCGCCAGCAGTTACACAAGAAGATCTGCAGCAACATCTTCAACAACATCCGCAGCAGCAGGACGTTGTGACGCAAAAGAAGCACGTGATTATCGAACAGGGTGAGCAAGTGGATACACCAGTGTTGCGTGTCGAGTGGCGACAACCGACGACCAGCAAGGTGCAACGACTTCGAGTGAGACGGCAATGACTTCGGCAGAAGCGTTGAGCAGGCGATGCAAAGCAAGCCATCTACATCACGACAATCGCCAGCGGTAGCGTCAGCAGCAGTGACGAGACCAACAGCATCGGCGGAGGCTAAAGTACCGCAACCGGACTATCGTGAAGAACGTGATCGACAGAAGGCACGACAAATACAAAGACAAGAAGACCGAATTCGACGTGAAGACGAAGAGCGCAAGGAAACGACCACGGCAGTGAGTCCTTTGGATCGCGTGCCCCACCTGAAGGAACAGATGCACTATATGGCACCGATACGACCGGACGTGCGGTCTCGAGGACGCTCCATCGGCAGAGGACGCGGTCGATCAACAACACCTGATCAAGCACGGCCAGGCACCTCTCAATCACCATCGCAGATGCAAGTGGATCGCGTGTCACCAGGCAAACAGATACAACCGGCGCAAGGACCACTACCGCAACGAAGCGATCCGCGTGCAAAACAATCAGAACGAGTCGATACACCGGAGCAAATCGCATCTTTGCCGCCATTGGTAATCGACGAAGGATCGCCGCAATCGGAGGAGAGGTCGGTACCAGAAGTGCCAGCGGTTGTCGAGCGGCAGCGTCCACAACCATTGATGGAGGTGCAATTGCCATCACCAGCGGTTGCAGAGCAACAGCGTCAGCAACAACCGGAGCAGCAACAAGCGAGAGGTGCAGCGGCAGCACCGGCTCAACGGCTCGAGGAGGCGCACGAACGGATGGTCGATCACTGGCAACAGATGGGACGCGATGCAGGGCGAGCAATCGAGGCGGAGCGTCAATATTGGCATGCGAGGCGACAATACGAATTGCAACAACGAGCGGAAGCGATTGCACGCGACAAAATGGACCAATTCAAACGATCCCAACCACCGTCACGGCCGAACCAACCGCCAATACGGCATATGGCAATGTGCCGTTTCTTCACACGCATGCAAGATCAACCGTTGCATACTGAACCGGTAGTAGTCGCGTTCAAACGTTACATCAATTTAATGGAGAAGCGTGTGGCGAAATTTCTGCGGCAACGAGCAGACGAGGGCATCATTACGTTAGTGGCAGTGATTACGGAGATGGAGTACATCGGACTGGATCTGTTCGAACGTTGCGTAGAAGACTTTCAATTCGACGGCGCCCAAACGCAATACATGATTATGTTACGGCGACTGGCGCACGTGATCCGATTAACTATGACGAAGGAAGTAGGTACAAACTGGACAGTTTTGAGGCAGATGGAACCAGAAGTGGTGATTTTAGTGGGTGTCGATCGGCTACGAAAGAAGGCGGAACAGTTACTGGAGGATTGTCGGTTTCATAAGTCCGGTAAGCCGAAACAGTCGTCAGCGACCGGTATGGCAAGGATCCAGGAAATGGAACGAATAATAGACTATTTGAATGGAGAGATGCCGGAACACGTATATGAAGCAATGCGAGAACGGTACACGCGGGTGGCAGTAGTGATGGAGGCATGTCGGCGGGCGTTGGAGCAATATATCCATATCACTACGGCATGCAAGTTTTTGGCACAGCTGGACCAGCAGGTACCATCTTTGGCAACGGAAATGGTGGCGTTTAATAGACACTTTATGAATATGTATCAATCGGTATGCCACCAGGTGACATCAGCAATAAGGGACGAAGAGTATCCGGATTTCGACGTCGTTTCCCCTAATGACAATATTCCCCCACCGGAAGTGGTTCTATGGTATTTGTATGGCGGGGAAGATGGGGCGAAATGGCCGGATATGATCAATAGAATCATGACTGGGCAACATCCATACACGGCAGGGTTGGATGCAAGTGCACAGCAAGAAGGAATACCGGGATCGCGAGCACGTTATTTGCCGGACGATATTCGTTGTGATAATCCATTCCCGCAATAATGCATGACATTTATAATTTCAATTGGACGTTTCTATGTACCTCATTAGTGACATTCTATAATTATTTTTCATAATCTCAAATTTACTGGTTATTAATAACTCGGGTAAAAACTTGTGCTTTATTTTAATGCTATTGGTAAATAGTATTATAATTTCACTTATTTTACTAGTATTACAATGAATAATGCAAATCGTTTACTAAATAATTTGTTATCTTTTACTCAGCATAAGTGCCTAATAATTATGTCAAATGGTGCTGTGATCTCTACGAACTATTATTTTGATTCATAATAATGGACATTGCTCAATGGATATTTCACTATGCTTTAATTAACATTGCATTATTTTGACAGTCAACGGCGAAATAATATGATTATGCTGATTACATCGTAGTGGTGGACTTTGTTCATCTTCCGGTAGGTAATGGTGAAACAACAATATAATTGGTGGAATAAGTGGCAAGATGCGACGATGGGTAATGTAATCGATGGACGGGTAACGAAAAGAAAACTGAATTTTAATAAGAGTGAAACTAAGTTGAAAGAGTGAACGAAAAATCGGAAATAGTAGGAGTGAAAGGTGATTAATTATGTACGGCAGATGCAATTTTACGAACTACGACTTTGTAGCGATTAGTCGGTTACTTGGATACGACTTTTAACACTCGGATTCGACTTTTACTGGTGCTATTTGTAGCAATTAGTAATTGGACTCGTCAGTTACATATCATATGGCCGAAGATGAAAAATTCTGTGGTAACAGCATTTTTCTTTAAATTTGTAATGTTTATTTGTGTTTTGGTTTACAAATTTGTCAAAATCGATATGTGCTATTATTTCTGTGGATTTTGGTAATTAATTTTGGGTAAAAATTAACGTTTCGGAGCGGAAATTTTACTATGCTTCGAAATAATAAAGTTTTCGGATTGCGGAGTATCTTCGGCTTATGGACGATTTGTGATGTCTGTGGAGTTATTTTGGTGTATGTAACCTGTGTGGACAGCCTCTGGTTTCAGGTTGTCGTTAACATGTGTGCGTGGCTCTCTTCGGGGAGTCGCTGTGTGCTGTGGCATCTGCCGATTCTCCCCGATCTTTAAATTTGATATCTTGGGTTGCTCTCTGCAACTCCCGATGGGGACATCGGGCAAAAAGAAAGGGGGATGTACAGATGTCACTGCACCCAGCGCCTCTAAATCTTAGTAGATTTAGGCCTTTGGCAGCTGGAATCACATTTCTGTGAAAATGTGTGAGCTCTCGGGCTGCATAGAAATTCTGGGAATAATATCTCGGCGGAAAGACCCCGTGCAAGCTTGTGTCGGTAGACACAGCTTTGATTCGGAAGGCTCTGAGCCAAAATACGCAGCCCTTGAAGGTTCGGTGTCCTGGAGAGTTGCTACGGGCATGTGTGCACAGGTTGGACAATTGCTGAAAATCGAAATGTTAAGCAGACTTTTCAGATCTGTCCGGCTGGAGCTGTAAGTGCTCTCGTGGCCCGGAAAGTATGAAAACAGTTCTGAATAGGTGATATTGTATCGGTTCGAGACTAATTTCAGTGTTTTTGGGTCGAAAACAGTAGTTTCGGATAACTCGAATTTTGTGAAATATCGTTTTGATCTGAATTTTACCAAATTCAGATATTCTGGCTGTAAAACTGTGTAACAGGTTTGTAAATGTGCTGAATTCGATGGAATGCATCTAAAAACACTTAATTCTAGCGAAATTTTTGTTTTCTGCGTATTTGAAAACCTAGGGTAAATTCCGATTACCATCGAAAATTTATGGTTACTAGCTACTCACGTGTTAAATAAATACGTTTTCTGGGCTTGTTTTGCAATTTACGTGGCAGTTGTGTGTGTTGAAAGATGGCGATTTAACGTGTGTATTGTTGTATTGTTCTTTTCTCTTTGAATTTTGAAATATATAATTATAAGATTGATATATTGGCTACTGTGCGCAGGAGTTTGGTTTTGGTGATAGTTTGTAGTTTTCGTTCAGGTGTTCAGGAACCGGAGTTGGGATAAGTTACTGAAACCGGTTATGCAAAATTGCTAATCTTTGTATAATCCTTAAATTTTCCCTGTCCGCCGCTGCTTTGTGGAGAATATAGAGAACTTACGGTTATTTTTGTGTTACTAATCCTGTGGTTTGAATTTTCAAGCGGTTTTGTGGGTGGATTAATTTAGTTGTTTGGTAACTAAATGCGGAATTTTACGGGTTTAAATAACTCCCTGCGGCAGCAGCGGAGTTGGACCTGGGCGACCGGGGAGGATTGGTGCCACTGGTCAGCGGCGGAATCCCCGTTTTGGTCTGGACTGTCACAAGCAAATCCGCAGATTCGGCCGTTACCACGGCCCGAATCGGTCGTCCCTGAATTATTGGTAAGAGTTGTTTATATTCTTGCTTACACCATGGTCATTGCTTTACACCGGTGTTTAACGGCTCTTGAGACTATCGAGAGGGTCCGAGCTGGCTTGTAGATTTTTGCGTAATTTGTTTTTAGCCGTAGTGTAGAATCACAACTAACGTTATACATAGGCAATTAACGTCGCTCGGTTGAAATGGCAAGGAGTACACCGTCGTCCCCGCTAAATCCCGAAGCTGACGAGTGTCAGCCTTCCACATCTGGGGTTCGGTGGGCGGTAGCTCACTTAACGCCGGAGGTCGAAGCTGAGCTCGAGGCTCTGCGAATGCGTAATGCCGAGGAGGATGCGTTGGTAAGGTTTACTCTAGTTCTTTAGTTTAGGTGTACTTGTTGCCAGGATTTAGGTGTTAGTTTTCTTAACCCAGTATTTTGTGTTATCTTTCGCTAATAAACTAATAGGTCGAGCCCTTACACATAGTATTTACTTCACACACACACGTTTAACTATTTACGTTAGCTGTCGGGCCCGGGACTACCGCCCCGTCCCCGTTTCTTTGTAAATATCGTCGTTGAATTAACCCGCATTTTTCTCGTGTCTCTGAGTTCTGTTACCAGACACGCATACGCTGAGCTTAGGCCGAGCTGAGTTGCCTGAATTTCGAACGTGTTAATTTAGATGTTAACCGGATCCGGATATTTCAAGTGTTTTATCGAGCTTTGTGTCAGGTTTTTAGTCAGTTTGAGTTCATAGATTGATTGCTCGTAAGCCGAAAACATTTTCGGCTGATATCTTTTCTGTCAAATTAGTCGGCGCGTTTGGAATTCTAGAATTCGTGGTTTTAGCGGCGCCTGTGAAATTTCGTAGTTTAGGCCGATGTGATTTGTTGCGCGAAATTAAGCGCGATGGAAAATTTGCGGCGCTCATAAGCCGCCGTTATTCGCGCCGGCCTAATTTTGCTTGATTGTCACTCGGTAGGGTGACAAGGTGCTTTTTCTAGTCAGATCCGTAGGTAGGATCTTACAGTATGGGTGATTCTGTTTGTGCGCAGATTTTGATGATTGGCAGCTTGGAGGGACACTTAAGCTTAAGGTGCTCGGCTGGATTTCCCTTCTTCGGTGGAATACTTTTGAGCTAAGTGAAGTTGCTGTCTCGAAAGATGCGTACAATCTGACTCAGCTATATTGGGGAGACTACTGATTTTGCGGATTCCCGTGATTCCCTGTGTTGGTGACTTTGGAACGAACCTACCCCAGTCGCGGGCCTAGCATACTACATCGCATTCGAACATTTTTCAACCGCATAAGCAGAAAGTTGCCGAGGGTAGGCGGCGCCTTTTTACTTTCTGACTTATAGATTTTTCAACACTTAGGCTTAGGCTTAAACTTTTTCAACGCTGAGGCTTAGGCTTAGGCTTTTTCAACTTTTAGGCTTTTCAACTTTTAGGCTTAGGGGTTTTCAACGCTTAGGCTTAAGCTCAGGCTTTTTCAACGCTTAGGCTTAAACTTGGGCTTAGAGATATGCTTAATTTACGGTAATGCCTCTAAAAGTAACTTTGGCCACCTAAATTGTAGATTCATTAACAATGCTGGAACTTACACCAGACGTGTTTTTTATTATATTCTTTCAATTCGTTTGTATCTGCCCCGGTTTGAGGAAATAGCTATTTAAAAAGTATACCTGGCCGACTAAATATTGCAACAGTGAGAGGAGAAACTAACGAAGAAATTTTACCGGCAAAGCGAATATAACAAACTAGACATTTTCAAACCAATTAAAAGTTTGGGCCAATGTATAGCACCGGGGCTTAAATTTTACCCTGGGTTGGTAGGGAAAATCTGAAGCATAGGTTTTGGTTGGAAAACGATAAAAGTGGAAAATTGAAATGCCTAGATATTTTCTTGGTTAGTACTTAAAAAATATCTGAAGCAAAGGCGTTGGCTGGAAAACGGGTAAAGTGGAAAAGTGGAAAATTCAAGCGTAGGGCATAAGGTTTTGGTCGGAAAACGGGAAAAGTGGAAAATTTTAATTCCTAGATTTTACCCTGGGTTGGTAGGGAAAATCTGAAGCATAGGTTTTGGTTGGAAAACGGGAAAAGTGGAAAATTTTAATGCCTACATTTTACCCTGGGTTGGTAGGGAATACCTGAACAATAGGTTTTGGTTGGAAAACGGGAAAAGTGGAAAATTTTAATGCCTAGATTTTACCCTGGGTTGGTAGGGAAAATCTGAAGCGTAGGTTTTGGTTGGAAAACAGGAAAAGTGGAAAATTCTAATGCCTATAGGTTTTCTCTTGGTTGGTAAGAAATATCTAAACCATAGGTTTTTGGTTGGAAAACGGGAAAAGTGGAACATTCTAATGCCTAGATTTTTACCTTGGGTTGGTAGGGAAAATCTGAAGCATAGGTTTTGGTTAGAAAACGGGAAAAATGGGAAATTTTAGTGCCTAGATTTTTACCCTGGGTTGGTAGGGAAAATCTGAAGCATAGGTATTGGTTGGAAAACGGGAAAAGGGAAAATTTTTAATGCCTATAATTACCCTGGGTTGGTACGGAAAATCTGAACCATAGGTTTCGGTTGGAAAACGGGAAAAGTGGAAAATTTTAATGCCTAGATTTTTCCTTGCTTGGTAGGAAAAATCTGAAGCATTGGGTTTGGTTGGAAACCGAGAAGATTTAAACGCCTAAACTTACCCTGGGTTGGTAGGGAATGTCTGAAACACATGTTTTGTGTGGAAAACGGAAAAGTGGAAAATTAAAATGCCTATATATTTTTTCGGTGGTAAGTAATATCTGAAGCAAAGGTTTCAGTTGAAAATCGGGAAAAGGGAAAATTCAAGCGTAGGGCATAGGTATTGGTTGGAAAACGGGAAAAATGGAAAATTTTAATGCCTAGGTGTTCCCTTGGTATGAAAAGTCTGATGCATAGGTTTTATTTGCAAAACGGGAAAATTTAAAAGATTATATTTTCCCTTGGTTGGTAGGAAAAATCTGAAGCAAAGGTTTTGGTTGGAAAACGGGAAAATTTAAACGCTTAGATTTTACCCTAGGTTGGTAGGAAAAATCTAAAGCACAGGTTTGGTTTGGAAAACATGAACAGTGAAAAATTAAAATGCCTAGATTTTCCCTTAAACTTTTAAAATTTCCACTTTTTCCGTTTTCAAAACAAACTTTATACTACAGGTTTCCGGCCCATGTATACAACAGGGCCGGAACAGTAGCATAAGCATATTCCTAAGCCTAAGCCTAGCCTAGCCTGAGCCTAGCCTAAGCCTAAGCCTAAGCGTATGGATGAGCCTATTTCAAAGCATAAGCCTAAACCTAAGCCTAAGCCTAAGCAAAAAATTAGTCTAAATCTTAAACTGACTCTGTTATTGCCCCTCCGGAAAACGATCCGGCCCTGTTCTATACATGGACCGATTTCCCTAACAACCAAGAGGAAATCTAGGCGTTTAAATTTTCCACTTTTTCAGTTTTCCAACCAGAACCTATGCTTCAGATTTTCTCTACCAAACAGGAATAATCTAACCTTTTAAAATTTCTCCACTTTTCCAGTTTTCCAAACAAACTTTACACTACAGATTTTCCGTACCAACCAAGTGAAAACCTAATGCGGGGTTTACGTTATAACCGGGGCAGGCGGGACACGGTTTGTCCCATGTTGATTCGACGTCAACATTAAAGTACGGGCTCTTAGATTGGATCAACATACCAAACTCGAATGCCATATGACATTAGCTTACAAACAACCGCTCTCACTTGATCAATGTGTACAGGGGACGGTATGTCACGTGACACTGTTGCTCATTTATGCCATGCCAATATCATATGATATTCCAAAATTTCAACGAATATCATATAATATTCAGCGGGAGTGTAAACTTTGGGTACTAATAAATGAATGAAAAGTTGGACGGCAGAAGCACAAATGTGCTTTAAATAAACCAATTACACTCCTGCAAATCGTTTGCGACACAAAATCGCTTAAAACCAAAGTTTTATAATTCAAAAATTCAAATTTCAAATTCTAGTATCATATGATATTTAACAGGACAATTTGGGTATGTTACCTCAAGTATGCAGACATTTGAAAATATATCATATGATTTTCTCAGACAATACCTCGAATATCATATGATATTGAAGAACAAAAGGTGATCCACACATGTTAACAGCAGACAAATACGAATTTTTGAATGCGATATATGGTCTATATGCAGACAAAATGCTACCCAATAGTCTAATAGGGACAAAACGTGTCCTAAGCTGCCCTGGTATTAACGTGAACCCCGCATAAGCTTTTAATAATTCCACTTTTCCAGTTTTCCTAACAGTTTTTACACTGCAGATTTTCCCTACCAACCAAGGCAACATCTTGGCGTTGAAATTTTCCACTTTTCCTGTTTTCCAAACAGACTTTACAGTACAGATTTTCCCTACCGAACCAGAAAATATCCAGGCTTATGAATTTTCCACTTTTCCCCAGCAAAACCTATGCCTGTGATTTTTCCTACCAACCATTGGAAGTCAGGCAGTCATACAGGAGTGGCTGCGCTGCACTCCTGGGCATAAATTTTCCACCCTGGAAAACTGGAAGCCGCTGTCCTATACATGGGCCAAAGTTTAATACGGATTGGTTAGCTGTGAGGGTCTCCAAGGAAAATGTATGTGACCACGTTAAGCATGGCACTAGCGTTTACTTAGTTTTAGTGCACACTGCAAAAAATGATGACAAATTGACTCTCTCCAATAGGCTTTTCCAGACTTCACAAACTGAGTCAAATTCGACACCGCCACAGTCAAATTCGACTCACTGAGCGATTCATTGAGTGGAATATGACTCTGGCGGAGTCGAATTTTGCCTCAGTTTGTGTAGTCCAGAAAAGCCTACTTCGGAGAAAGTCAATTTGACCACCAGTTGTTTCAGCGCGCAGTATAGAGGTACCTGCGATGTTGATTTATTCCATCAATACGATTGAAATATTTTTCAACGCAATTTGACACCACCAACTCGGTCCAGCTGGCGTGAACGCCACACGGCCAGCCGACTGAAAATCGGCTGAACAACCACGTTCCTCTGTTAGAACGTTTGTTTTTCCGATTGACGGCCGTCGAATTTACTAAAAGCGGCCTTAAACATTTCCGCTTTTTCCAGTGTTGCTTATCAGAATAGCGGTTACACAATTTAGGTGACGTATACAATGACGCGTTGCGTGCAATAATTTGTTGAACCAAAATTTTTTCCATTGTTGTACCTGACGTTTTTTGAATATGAAGAAAGACTAAAAGAACCAGTGGATTTTAACTGAACTGGTTCGATAGTTGAACGGGTATATAATATGAAATTGTGTTTCGATTGTGAACAATTATACCAATGTAATAAATGGTAAGGTAGATGGTTAAGCACAACTGCTGTGACTAATGATATGTTCACAGTAATCGACATGGAAATGTGCTATTAAATTCTGAAACAGACGTATTTGAACTAGAAAAAATTGCTCAGCACTTGAGCAGCATGGAATATGCTTCATATTACTATTAAAAGGATAGTAACTAGACCAGCACATTCGTTCGATGTAACCTGGAAAAATATTAAGAAACAATGGCGTCCAAAATCATGTTGACTATTAATTCTTCTGAAACATATTGCGGAGAGCAAATCTATTTTTGTGTTGAAAGTTTTTGGCGGATTTATTAGGCATTTTAACAAATTTCTTAGATAATGGCAGGGTTACAGAGACATGGCTGAAGTATAATGATCTTGCTTTTGCCAGATTAATCGATACTGCCAGAATACGGTGAGAATTTTGATCCTCTAGTCGTGACTATGCAGTGAAATAAATAACTTAGCAGGGAAATGCGCATTTATAGATTTCTACCTGTAAACTTGTTTGTTTGTCACTAAGGTTAAAAGGCGGGTAAAGTCAAGAGTCGTTTTTAAAGCATCAATTGTGAGTCATTTTGTGGCGCCTTGTTTAATAAAGTATCTAACAAAATTGGTCATCAGTACTCTAACTCCCCAATTATGTCGCCATACAGTGTTCTTGTGGAATTCAATTAACTATGTTAATAGAGAGCCCAAGGTGAGTTTAGTACGTTCGTGTAGAAAACTTCAATACACATTTAAAGCAAAACATTTGTTTCTTACAAAAGAAAATTACAAACATTTTGCTATCCGCAATATGCTTAAGAAGAATTAATAGTCAACATGATTTTGGACGCCATTGTTTCTTAATATTTTTCCAGGTTGAATGTGCTGGTCTAGTTACTATCCTTTTAATAGGAATATGAAGCATATCCCATGCTGCTCAAGTGCTGAGCAATTTTTTCTAGTTTCAACCGCTTTACAAAGCTGCTATTAATCCATCAGATCTGAACTATGAAAAATGAGAAGACTATTAAACTAAATGCGGAGTTCAAAAAATCGTTTGCATGACAGAAACTTTTATCCTACAACAAGCGCCTACCAACGTATTTGTATAAACCAAGCATTGGGTGAACCACCGTTGGGGTGAAACCACTTGTTGGGGTGAAACCAACCGTTGGGTGAAACCAACCGTTGGGTGAAACCAACCGTTGGGTGAAACCAACCGTTGGGTGAAACCAACCGTTGGGTGAAACCAACCGTTGGGTGAAACCAACCGTTGGGTGAAACCAACCGTCGGGGTGAAACCAACCGTCGGGTGAAACCAACCGTCGGGGTGAAACCAACCGTCGGGGTGAAACCAACCGTCGGGGTGAAACCAACCGTCGGGGTGAAACCACCGTCGGGTGAAACCAACCGTCGGGGTGAAACCAACCGTCGGGGTGAAACCAACCGTCGGGGTGAAACCACCAACCAAACCAACCAACCACCAAAAAAACAAAAAAATTATGCGTCGTCCACAATAACGTGCGTACGCTGTGTGGATTTTTGAACCGTCAATTGACGGTTGACAACTACTAGTTTCAAAAATGAGTTTGCGTTGACGGCTACTATCAAAATTTTATTTTCCGTTGACGGCTACTGTTTAAAATTTTGCAAATCTTAAATTTGTTTTAAGATTTGCGCCAAAATTTAGAGGGCAGTCGTCAATGGGGTTTCTGATCTTGCTACCTGTTGACACTTGCTATTACAAAACTTGGAAACCCATTGACGGTTGCTATATACCTCACAAGTACCCGTTGGCGGCTGCTATTCAAGTTTAGCTTTCGCATTGACGGTTGCCGTTAGAAGATGAATCCCTGGTTGACGGTTGCCGTCTAAAGTTTTATTTTCAATTGACGGTTGCCGTCTAATCTAATTTTCAATTGACGGTTGCCGTCTAAACTTTAATTTTCAATTGACGATTGCCGTCTAAACTTTAATTTTTAATTGGCGGTTGCCGTTGTCTAAAGAGCTTCACGTGACGGTTGACTCAGCGTAAGTATATTTAATACATAGGGCCAACGGCCGAGCTTCCCCTGGAAAAATTTTGCCCAGCACTCCTTGAAATTATCTGCCTTGCTGTACTTCCCTTCTGAAGAATAGTTTATCCTTTGTGTGAACTGGCTTCGGGCCTCCTCCTGTTGCAGCTCACCTAAACATTCGATATATAAACTTGGCAGTCGTTACGATTTTGGATCCGCGTTGTCCCAAAATCGGTGAATGCCAGAACGGTCCAATTTTGAAAATTTTCGCTGACCGTGACCCCTGCGGATTCCGCCAGTGAAATGGACATTCCGATGTTGCGTTATTTTAATTTTTTATATTTTGATGTTTCGCATGCAGAAGTGTAAAATAAAATAAAATAACACTATTTTTTATAATAGCACAATTGTTGTTTTTATGTGTAGGCAGAGGGGGACTGAGCTTTACCTAAAAGAATTTTGCCCCACCCCTTTAATAATTTTTTCACCTTTTAAAAATAACCAGGTTGGTCAAAATTTTCATGGCGTTCCCCCCTTCTTCTGCTCTCTATCAAAGTACACTGTTCACATACGCTGGGCTTCTTATATACAGTATATTTTTTAAATAAGTATAAAAATAAAAAAACGCGTTTTATTTTTGGTTGTTTTGGAACAAATGGACAGCAAGAGATAGGGGGTGAGCTTTTCCTGGCGAATTTTCCCCTCTAAAAATCTTAACCTGCTCTGTAGAAGTTATCGAACATACACATTTGTATGCTTCTGCTAAAAATTTTCCAGTCCCCCTATAAGTTGGCGTTGAACTACGATTTGCATTTAGTATGTTTCTTTTGCTATGGGGGTATAAGGGGAAATTGCTAGATAAAGAAAAAAATTTTAGCTAGAATTACATTTTAATGACGAGGAAATTTAACAGAGGTTACGTCTGAAAAAAATGCTTAACTCTTTTTACTTATTTTAAACAACTTTTCTCAGCATCGCTTACGTTTTACGATTGCTATAAATGATTCAATTTGGCTCTTAGTCAGTTGATAGGTAAGGGGAGTTAAAATAGCGTACAAGAGTTTCACATAATTTGTTGTAAAATTGCAACTCTTGTAATAGGAGGCAAAGTTTTTCAGGGAGATGCTCAGTGCGCTAAGCCCACCTGCAGGCTAAGACCGGGTTGCATTGTTAGTTTGAAACTACAACCTGTCCGTAGCTAAAAGGGACCCGAGGGACGGAGGCTTAGTCCTCTTTCCTAATAATTTGGTACCTGAAAAAGATTTAACGCCGAAGTAAATTTTACATATATAGAAAATCAACAGACCAAAGGCTAGCTCTACTCCCCTTGCCCCTAATTCGTATTGCTTTGTGTCAGCACATTCAGACACGTTGGTAAATTTTAAAAAATCAATGTGTGCGCACAAGCGATGCTGCAGAAAATGCCTAAGTATGTTGTAATATAGGTATTCAAACAGGAGTGTAGAGACGATTTTTGTTCAGGACGGTATCACCTCGTGTTTAAAAAATTTTACCTCTGTCATTTAGAAATGTAATTCTAGAGCCTAAAATTTTGTTTTTCTTGTATCTGCAGCTAATTTTCCCTTGTATACGCCCGTGATAGCAAAAGAAACATACTAAATGGCTGAAATCGGTAGTTTGCACATCCAACGTAAGTAAATGTTTTTGTTACCATTAGCTGCTCAAAACTTGATAGGAGGACTGGAAAATTTTTAGCAGAAGCATTCAAATGTGTAGTGTTCGATAACTTCTACACGAGCAGGGTTGAAGATTTTTTAGAGGGGCAAAATTCGTCCAGGAAAAGCTCAACCCCCTATCCTTCCCTTGGCTACGGGTCCATTTGTCCCAAAACAACCGAAAAATAAAAGCGGGTTTTTATATTTTTATACTTTATTTAAAAAATATACTGTATATAAGAAGCCCAGCGTATGTGAACAGTGTACTTTGGTATCACGGGCCAGTAGCCAAGAAGATGCTAGGGGGTGGAACGCCATACAAAATTTTGACCAGCCTGTGTTGCTTAGTGTTCGATGATTTTACGAAAGGTTGAAAAAATTTTATTAAAGGGGTGGGGAAAATTCTTTTAGGTAAGTCAGTCCCCCTCGGTACACATAAAAAAAAATTTGTAATAAAAAATAGGTATTTTATTTTACACTTCTGCATGGAAACATCAAAATAAAAAATTAAATAACGCAACATCGTAATGTCCATTTCACTCGGATCCAGGGGTCACGGTAGGAATTTTCAAAATTGCCGTTCTGGGATCACATGACCGGTCCAATCGTAGACTGACAAGTTATATATTGAATTTTTAGGTGAGCTGCAACAGGGGGCCCAAAGGATAAACTATTTTCAGAAGGGAAGTAAGCAAGGCAGATAATTTCAAGGAGTGCTGGGCAAAATTTTCCAGGGAGCTGGCCGTTGGCCCTATGTATTAAATATACCTACGCTGAGTAACGTGTGAAGCTTTTACACGGCACCGCCATTAAAAATTAAAGTTTAACGCAACGTAATTGAAAATAGTTTAGACGGAACCGTAATTGAAAATTAGATTAGACGGCAACGTAATTAAAATAAAACTTTACGGAACCGTACAGGGATTATCTTTAAGGCAACGTAACGAAAGCTAAACTTAATAGAGCGTCAACGGGTACTTGTGAGGTATATAGCAACTAATTGCAATTTTAATAGAAGGACAGGTAGCAGATAGAACCGATGCCCTCTAAATTTTGGCGAATCTTAAAACAAATTTAGTCAAAATTTTAAACAATAGCCGTAACGAAATTTAAATGTAGCCATAAGCAAATCATTTTTGAAACTAGTAGTTGTCAACTGTAATAACGGTTCAAAAATCCACACGTAAGTTATTGTGGACGAGAGGCGATGGAGAGGAGAGGAGGGTTTTGTAAGAAACAAATAAAAAGATTAGGGTAGGGATAACAAGGGAGGTAAAAATCAAAAACAAATTGAGGATTAGCTGGGTTCAATTAAGGGTATAATAAAATGGTGCTCAAGAGAATAAAATTGAATGATTATAGTGCAGGGGTTTTAATAGCGGTTGTAGTATTTTTGGTCGAGTTATTAGTTGGAAGAGGATCAAGAGTTCCGTGTAGGAATTAGGAAATTAGGACTGAGGTATTAAAAGTTAGGGGTATTAGGCGTAAAATAGAGATTAAAAAAAGACTAGCGGGCACGTTAATTTTTATTCGTTTTTATAAAAAAAAGAATTAATGTTTAGCTAAAATCGGTATGATATAGTTTAATTAGAATACCATTGTTTCACTTGGTGGTAGGAAAACTGTAGTGTAAAGTTTGTTTGGAAAATGAAAAGTGGAGAAATTTTAAAAGGTTAGATTATCCTGTTTGGTAGAGAAAATTAATAGGTCTGGTTGGAAAACTAAAGTGGAAAATTTAAACGCCTAATTTCTTTGTTGGAAATGTCATTTGAGACAGGGCGTCGTTTTAGGAGGGGAAAAGAGTTAATTTAATAATTTTTTGCTTAGTTAGTTAGGTTAGGTTAGCTAAATGTAGCTTAGTTAGCTTAGCTAGCTCGTAGAGTTAGTTAGGAAATCTTATGTACTTTCCGATACGGACCTTAGATAAAGTTTGTTTTGAAAACGGAAAAAGTGGAAATTTTAAAAGTTTAAGGGAAAATCTAGGCATTTTAATTTTTCACTGTTCATGTTTTCCAAACCAAACCTGTGCTTTAGATTTTTCCTACGAACCCAGGGTAAACCTAAACGTTTAAGTTTTCCCGTTTTCCACCAAAACCTTTGCTTCAGATTTTTCCTATCAACCAAGGGAAAATATAATCTTTTAAATTTTCCCGTTTTGCAAATAAAACCTATGCATCAGACCTTTTCATACCAAGGGAACACCTAGGCATTAAAATTTTCCATTTTTCCCGTTTTCCAACCAATACCTATGCCCTACGCTTGAATTTTCCCTTTTCCCGATTTTCAACTGAAACCTTTGCTTCAGATATTACTTACCACCGAAAAAAATATATAGGCATTTTAATTTTCCACTTTTCCGTTTCCCCACACAAAACATGTGTTTCAGACATTCCCTACCAACCCAGGGGTAAGTTTAGGCGTTTAAATCTTCTCGGTTTCCAACCAAACCCAATGCTTCAGATTTTTCCTACCAAGCAAGGAAAAATCTAGGCATCAAAATTTTCCACTTTTCCCGTTTTCCAACCGAAACCTATGGTTCAGATTTTCCGTACCAACCCAGGGTAATTATAGGCATTAAAAATTTTCCCCTTTTCCCGTTTTCCAACCAATACCTATGCTTCAGATTTTCCCCTACCCAACCCAGGGGTAAAAATCTAGGCACTAAAATTTCCCATTTTTCCCGTTTTCTAACCAAAACCTATGCTTCAGATTTTCCCTACCAACCCAAGGTAAAAATCTAGGCATTAAGAATGTTCCACTTTTCCCGTTTTCCAACCAAAAACCTATGGTTTAGATATTTCTTACCAACCAAGAGAAAACCTATAGGCATTCGATTTTTCCACTTTTCCTGTTTTCCAACCAAAACCTACGCTTCATGATTTTCCCTACCAACCCAGGGTAAATATCTAGGCATTAAAATTTTCCACTTTTCCCGTTTTCCAACCAAAACTTATTGTTAGGTATTCCCTTACCAACCGAGGGTAAAATGTAGGCATTAAAATTTTCCACTTTTCCTGTTTTCCAACCAAAACCTATGCTTCAGATTTTCCCTACCAACCCAGGGTAAAATCTAGGAATTAAAATTTTCCACTTTTCCCGTTTTCCGACCAAAACCTTATGCCCTACGCTTGAATTTTCCACTTTTCCACTTTACCCGTTTTCCAGCCAACGCCTTTGCTTCAGATATTTTTTAAGTACTAACCAAGAAAATATCTAGGCATTTCAATTTTCCACTTTTATCGTTTTCCAACCAAAACCTATGCTTCAGATTTTCCCTACCAACCCAGGGTAAAATTTAAGCCCCGGTGCTATACATTGGCCCAAACTTTTAATTGGTTTGAAAATGTCTAGTTTGTTATATTCTGCTTTGCCGGTAAAATTTCTTCGTTAGTTTCTCCTCTCACTTGTTGCAATATTTCAGTCGGCCAGGTATACTTTTTAAATAGCTATTTCCTCAAACCGGGGCAGATACAAACGAATTGAAAGAATATAATAAAAAACACGTCTGGTGTAAGTTCCAGCATTGTTAATGAATCTACAATTTAGGTGGCCAAAGTTACTTTTAGAGGCATTACCGTAAATTAAGCATATCTCTAAGCCCAAGTTTAAGCCTAAGCGTTGAAAAAGCCTGAGCTTAAGCCTAAGCGTTGAAAACCCCTAAGCCTAAAAGTTGAAAAGCCTAAAAGTTGAAAAAGCCTAAGCCTAAGCCTCAGCGTTGAAAAAGTTTAAGCCTAAGCCTAAGTGTTGAAAAAGCCTTAAGCCTAAGCGTTGAATAAGAGTAAGCCTACGCCTAACCGTTGAAAAAGCATAAGCCTAAGCCTAAGCGTTGAAAAAGCCTAAGCCTACGCCTAAGCGTTGAAAAAGCCTAAGCCTACGCCTAAGCGTTGAAAAAGCCTAAGCCTAAAGCAAAAAACTATAATCTAAAACTAACCTTTTTTGAAATTATACCAAAAAACGGTACGTGAACATCAGATGCTAGAGATGACTTCGCCGTAAATTTCAAACCGTTCGATTACGTCTACAGGAAACAGTTGTTGTAGATACTTCTACGCTACGATTATTCAAAAACACAAAACATCACCCAACCACAACAGTAGCCCCCCCCCCCCCCTCCCCCCCCCCCCCACACCCCCCCGAAAAAAACAGCTCAACAACACCCCAGCCCACCAACACCACACATCAGCCCACCAACAACAGTTCTGCGAGCCCCCCTTAATCCCCAAAAAACCTCAACAAAAAACCACCAAAAGAAACAGAAGACAACAACAAGAGCTACAAAATCAGCAGAAGAACCAACTCCCCACCCCCCACCGCCCGCCGCCGCACCGCACCACCAACTTTTACATACACACCACACAACCATCAACACGAAGCACAAACAACGCATAGCAACGCACAGCGACGCGCGGCGACGCACGGGGGAGGGACGGCCCGGAGGCGCGCCACCCCCCCCGCCCCACCCCCCCCCCCCCCCCCCAATCACAAACAACCAAACATCATAATTACACAAACACAAAAACTATAAGTCAGAAAGTAAAAAGGCGCCGCCTACCCTCGGCAACTTTCTGCTTATGCGGTTGAAAAATGTTCGAATACGATGTAGTATGCTAGGCCCGGACTGGGGTAGGTTCGTTCCAAAGTCACCAACACAGGGAATCACGGGAATCCGCAAAATCAGTAGTCTCCCCAATATAGCTATGTCAGTATGTACGCATCTTTCGAGCAGCAACCTCACTTAGCTCAAAAGTATTCCACCGAAGAAGGGAAATCCAGCCGAGCACCTTAAGCTTAAGTGTCCCTCCAAGCTGCCATCAAAATCTCCCAGAGAATCACCCACTGTTAGACCCTACCTCGGTCTGACTAGACAAACCCTTTCACCCTACCAGTACAACGAGCAAATTAGGCCGGCGATAACGGCGGCTTATGTCGCCGCAATTTTCCCATCGCGCTTAATTTCGCGCAACAATCCATCGGCCTAAACAGAAATTTCACAGGCGCCGCTAAAACCACGAGATTCGTAAAGAATTCCAAACGCGCCGACTAATTTGACAGAAAAGATATCAGCGAAAATGCTTCGGCTTACGAGCAATCAATCTATGAACTCAAACTGACTAAAAACCTGACACAAAGCTCGATAAAACTTAATACCATCCCGGTTAACATCTAAATTAACACGTTCAAAATTCAGCCAACTCAGCCTCGGCCTAAGCTCAGCGTATGCGTGTCTGGTAACAGAACCAGAGACACGAGAAAAATGCGGGTTAATTCAACGACGATATTTAAAAGAAACGGGGACGGGGCGGTAGTCCCGGGCCCGACAGCTAACGTAAATAGTTAAACGTGTGTGTGAAGTAAATACTATGTGTAAGGGCTCGACCTATTAGTTATTAGCGAAAGATAACACAAAATACTGGGTTAAGAAAACTAACACCTAAATCCTGGCAACAAGTACACCCAAACTAAAGAACTAGAGTAAACCTTACCAACGCATCCTCCTCGGCATTACGCATTCGCAGAGCCTCGAGCTCAGCTTCGACCTCGGCGTTAAGTGACTACCGCCCACCGAACTCCCAGATGTGGAAGGCTGACACTCGTCAGCTTCGGGATTTAGCGGGGACGACGGTGTACTCCTTGCCATTTCAACCGAGTGACGTTAATTGCCTATGATAACGTTAGTTGTAATTCTCCACTACGGCTAAAAACAAATTACGCAAAAATCTACAAGCCAGCTCTGACCCTCTCGATAATCTCAAGAGCCGTTAAACACCGGTGTAAAGCAATGACCATGGTGTAAGCAAGTAAATAAACAACTCTTACCAATAATTCAGGGACGACCGATTCGGGCCGTGGTAACGGCCGAATCTACGATTTCTTGTGACAGTCCAGACCGAAACGGGGATCCCGCCGCTGACCAGTGACACCAATCCTCCCCGGTCGCCCAGGTCCAACTCCGCTGCTGCCGCAGGGAGTTATTTAAACCCGTAAAATTCCGCATCTTGTTACCAAACAACTCAAATTAATCCACCCACAAAACCGCTATGAAAACTTCAAACCACAAAATTACCACACAAAAATAACCGTCAGTTCTCTATATTCTCCACAAAGCAGCGGCGGACAGGGAGAGATTTAAGGATTATACAAAATTACAATTTTGCATAACCGGTTTCGGTAACTTATCCCAACTCCGGTTCCTAAACACCTGAACGAAAACTACTAACTATCACCAACACACAAACTCCTCACACAAATCCAATATATAAATCTTATAATTACATATCCAAAATCACGTGTTAAAAGAAAATAAAACAATACACACGTTAAATCGCCATCTTTCCACACACACAACTGCCACGTAAATTGCAAAACAACCCAGAACACGTATATTTAAGATAGCTAATAATTATAATAAATTTCGATGGTAATCGAAATTTTCTATAGGTTTTTGAATGCGCAGAAAACGAAAATTTCGCTAGAATTAAGTGTTTTTAGATGCGTTTCATCAAATTCAGCACATTCACAAACCTATTACACAGTTTTACAGCCAAAATATCTGAATTTGGTAAAATTCAGATCAAAACGATATTTCAGAAAATTCGAGTTATCCAAAACTACTGTTTTCAACCCAAAAACGCTGAAATTAGTCTCAAACCGGTACGATATAGACTGTTTAGAGCTATTTTCAAACTTTCCGGGCCACGAGAGCACTTACAGCTCCAACCGGACAGATCTGAAAAGTCTGCTTAACATTTCGATTTTCAGCAATTGTCCAACCTGTGCACACATGCCCGTAGCAACTCTCCGGGACACCGAAACTTCAAGGGCTGCATATTTTGGCTCAGAGCCTTCCGAATCAAAGCTGTGTCTACCGACACAAGCTTGCACGGGGTCTTTCCGCCGAGATATTATTCTCAGAATTTCTGTGCAGCCCGAGAGCTCACACATTTTCACAGAAATGTGATTCCAGCTGCCGAAAGCCTAAATCTACTAAGATTTAGAGGCGCTGGGTGCAGTGACATCTGTACATCCCCTTTCTTTTTGCCCGATGTCCCCATCGGGAGTTGCGGAAAGCAACCCAAGATATCAAATTTAAAGATCGGGGAGAATCAGCAGATGCCACAGCGCACAGCGACTCACCAGAGAGGGCCACGCACACATGTTAACGACAACCTGAAACCGGAGGCTGTCCACACAGGTTACATACACCAAAATAACTCTACAGACATCACAAATCGTCCATAAGCCGAAGATACTCCGCAATCCGAAAACTTTGTTATTTCGAAACATCGTAAAATTTCCGTTCCGAAACGTTAATTTTTACCCAAAATTAATAATTACCAAAATCCACAGAAATAGTAAAACACATCAGTTTTGACAAATTTGCAAACCAAAACACAAGTAAACATTACAAATTTATAGAAAAATGCTGTTACCACAGAATTTTTCATCTTCGGCCATCCGATATGTGACTGACGAGTCCAATTACTAATAGCTACAAATAGCACCAGTAAAAGTCGAATCCGAGTGTTAAAAGTCGTATCCTAGTAACCGACTAATCGCTACAAAGTCGTAATTCGTAAAATTGCATCCATCGTGCCTCATCGATTACCTTTCACTCCTCATTCACTCTTTCAGCTTAGTTTCACTCTTATTAAAATTTCAGTTTTCTTTTCATTACCCGTCCATCGATTACATCACCCATCGTCGCATCTTGCCACTTATTCCACCAATTATAAAGTCCACCACTACGATACATTGACTGTAATCAGCATCATCATATTATTTCGCCGTTGACTGCCAAAATAATGCAATATTAATTAAAGCATGGTGAAATGTCCATAGTCGCAATTAAACCGAGAGTCCACAAAAATCACAGCACCATTTGACATTGGCATAATTATTAGGCACTTATATTGAGTAAAAATAACAAATTATTTAGTAAGAAATTTACATTATTCATTATAATACTAGTAAAATAAGTGAAGTTATAATACTATTTACCAATAGCATTAAAATAAAGCACGAGTTTTTATACCCGAGTGATTAATAACCAGTAAATTGAGCTGCTACACATGAGATTACGGTTACGAAATGTCGCAAGTCAAATAAGTAGGAATGTCCCATTAGAATTATTGGGAATTATTGTGGGAATGGATTGTCACAACGAATATCGTCCGGCAAATAACGTACTCGCGATCCCGGTATCCCTTCTTGCTGTGCACTTGTATCCAACCCTGCCGTGTATGGATGTTGTCCAGTCATGATTCTATTGATCATATCCGGCCATTTCGCCCCGTCTTCCCCGCCATACAGATACCATAGAACTACTTCCGGTGGGGGAATATTGTCATTAGGGGAAACGACGTCGAAATCCGGATACGCTTCGTCCCTTATTGCTGATGTCACCTGGTGGCATACCGATTGATACATATTCATAAAATGTCTATTAAACGCCACCATTTCCGTTGCTAAAGATGGTACCTGCTGGTCCAGCTGTGCCAAAAACTTGCATGCCGTAGTGATATGGATATACTGCTCCAACGCCCGCCGACATGCCTCCATCACTACTGCCACCCGCGTGTACCGTTCTCGCATTGCTTCGTATACATGTCCCGGCATCTCTCCATTCAAATAGTCTATTATTCGTTCCATTTCCTGGATTCTTGCCATGCCGGTCGCTGATGATTGTTTCGGCCTACCGGATTTATGGAAATGACAATCCTCCAATAACTGTTCCGCCTTCTTTCGTAGCCGATCGACACCCAATAGAATTACCACTTCCGGTTCCGCCTGCCGCAAAACTGTCCAATTCGTACCTACTTCCTTCGTCATAGTCAATCGAATCACGTGCGCCAGTCGCCGTAACATGATCATATATTGCGTTTGGGCGCCGTCTAATTGAAAGTCCTCCACGCAACATTCGAACAAATCCAATCCGATGTACTCCATCTCCGTAATCACCGCCACCAACGTAATCATGCCCTCATCTGCCCGTTGCCGCAGAAATTTCGCCACACGCTTCTCCATTAGATTGATGTAACGTTTGAACGCGACCACTACCGGTTCAGTATGCAACGGTTGATCTTGCATGCGTGTGAAGAAACGGCACATTGCCATGTGTCGTATTGGTGGTTGATTCGGCCGTGACGGTGGTTGAGATCGCTTGAATTGGTCCATTTTGTCGCGTGCAATCGCTTCCGCTCGTTGTTGCAATTCGTATTGTCGCCTCGCATGCCAATATTGGCGCTCCGCCTCGATTGCTCGCCCTGCATCGCGTCCCATCTGTTGCCAGTGATCGACCATCCGTTCGTGCGCCTCTTCGAGCCGTTGAGCCGGTGCTGCCGCTGCACCTCTCGGTTGTTGCTGCTCCGGTTGTTGCTGACGCTGCTGCTCTGCAACTGCTGGTGATGGTAATTGCACCTCCATCAATGGTTGTGGACGCTGCCGCTCGACAACCGCTGGCACTTCTGGTACCGACCTCTCCTCCGATTGCGGCGATCCTTCGTCGATTACCAATGGCGACAATGATGCCAGTTGCTCCGGTGTATCGACTCGTTCTGATTGTTTTGCACGCGGATCGCTTCGTTGCGGTAGTGGTTCTTGCACCGCTTGCGCCTGTTTGCCTGGTGACACACGATCCACTTGCATCTGCGATGGTGATTGAGAGGTGCCTGGCCGTGCTTGATCAGGTGTTGTTGATCGACCGCGTCCTCTGCCGATGGAGCGTCCTCGAGACCGCACGTCCGGTCGTATCGGTGCCATATAGTGCATCTGTTCTTTCAGGTGGGGCACGCGATCCAAAGGACTCACTGCCGTGGTCGTTTCCTTGTGCTCTTCGTCTTCACGTCGAATTCGCTCTTCTTGTCTTTGTATTTGTCGCGCCTTCTGTCGATCACGCTCCTCGCGATAGTCCGGTTGCGGTACTGTAGCCTCCGCCGATGCTGTTGGTCTCGTCACTGCTGCTGACGCTACCGCTGGCGATTGTCGTGATGTAGATGGTTTGCTTTGCATCGCTTGCATCAACGCTTCTGCCGAAGTCATTGCCGTCTCACTCGAAGTCGTTGCCACCTTGCTGGTCGTCGGTTGTCGCCACTCGACACGCAACACTGGTGTATCCACTTGCTCACCCTGTTCGATAATCACGTGCGTCTTTTGCGTCACAACGTCCTGCTGCCGCGGATGTTGTTGAAGATGTTGCTGCAGATCTTCTTGTGTAACTGCTGGCGCTTGTGCTGCAACTGCTGCCGCTACTGCTTCTTGTACTGACACCGTTCCACTCGAAGTCGACGGCTCTTCGCTACTCGACGATGTCTTCTCAGCCAGGAATGTTGCCTTCGCCAGCATCCACTGTTCCCATATTGCATTCGCGAACTCGGGATAGTCGTGCATTGCCAACTTAACGCCCACCTCCATGAGTTGTGGGTCCGCTTTGGATCGAAGATGTTGTAAGTATTCTTCGGTTGTCGGTACGCCTGGTAGTCGGCATCGCTCGATTTCCACCGATGGCCGTCGTTCGCGCATATCTGCTAATAATCGTTGTTCGACTGCCGTCAACACCGCTTCCTTCGATACTGCTGACGCTGACGTCACTTCTTCAGCTACGATTTTGCTTGTTTCTGCTTCACCTACCGGCTCAGCCTGCTGTTGTTGTTGACGCATCTGTGATCGTGTTTGCCGTTGCGTACGTTGTGGCGTAATACGAAAATCTCTGCCTCGAAAGGCTTGATGTTGTTTGATTGCATTAATATCGTCGTTTTTAGACCAACACAGTTTGTAAATGTTCGGATCAGCGAGAAAATCCACAACTGCCGCAGGGATTTCGCCTTGAGTAGCCACTAAATCGATGATGATGCAGCACTTCTCCCAAGATTGTATTTGAATGTACCGGAGTTCGCGTTCGTATGCTCCGTCGCGTGTGCACCATTCTTTCTTTGTGTACGGCGATTGTTGCATATAACCAGCGATGAATGGATGTAATTTGATACGATCCGTACTTGCCAGCACGTATCCAACCGTCAACGCCTTGTTGCCAGTGAACAACGCTTCACGCTGCGCCGGTGTCATGTTCCACCACTCAGTGTCCACTGCAAACATATTCATCTGCGAATTGTTGCGAAGATGATCGATCGCTAGCCTTGCCTCGTCCGCCGTTCGTGTGACTACCGCCAAACGAGGTCGCCCTGGTTGCAGCTCTGTGAGTCGCTGATACAAATTTGACGCACGTTGCGGTGTATCATCATCTTGCGGTATATCCATCATGCGTTCCTTTTTTCGCTGTGCTGGTGGTCTGAAGCAATTCCTTATAATAATAATATACCGTTATACAAAAAAATAGAAGCTTAGGGTTACTTATGGATAAAAGCCTTCACATTTACACTGCGGACAATACCATTGCTTATTTTCCGGGTAGTTAGTAGGAAAGTTAACACATTCAAAGTGGAACCATCTTATCGGGTTATGTTCCACATTATCACACTGAACCCAATTTTGAATATTACCTGGGGTAATATGCTCCTTTTTACATAAATAGCAAATAGATTCTGCCAATTCCGTTTCGAATCGTTGCCTACGCAGCTTTAAGTAGAACAAAAATTCTTTTTCGGTTCCGTTATATTTCTTACAGTAATTTTTATGCCTTATTTTCCGATTTCGGCCGGGTTTTTCTACACGATATAGTCCATTGAATTTTGGTGCCAAACGCGCTATATGCGTTTTAGACGCTAAACGCCGTTTCTGTACGACACCAGACTAAATCATACAAATTGATTGTGTCTGATTGCAATTTAGACACTTTCTTATCGTAATTTTGTTTTTGAATTTGCTTATTTTTAACCATAGTTTCGGAAACTTTAACCCAAGTTTCTGCTAAAATTTCCGGTATACGTCTTACATGTTGTTGCAATGTTTCCGACTGAAATTGCGGATTAAGTTTTGTTTCATTGAGTGTAAATCTCTCCGAGATTTCAACCCGGGTCCACCCGGCTGCGGTATACTGCGATAGTAGTGGAGGACGGCTGGAAGCAGACGGTCCCAGTCTCTAGGGTCCCCGTCACTAAGAATGTTTCAATGTTCTTTAAGAACTCGT
>JASANG010001619.1:0-30239 GCA_030248215.1 Enoplolaimus lenunculus
GTTGACGTTAAACTTTGACGCTTTGATTTTGGATTTTTTGAGCTTTCTACACGAGTTTGTTCACCAATATTCTCGCTGGACGCTTCTTGTCCTTCGAGCAAATACTGTGTTCGTTGGTTGTCTGTTTGCTCAAACAGACCGGTATGGCTGGTGTCGGCGTTTGCAGCGAAACTATGACCCACCGGATATGGCAAGCTAGTCTCTGACGCTGTACCTTGGCCAATTGATTTTGGTTTTAATTGGTTTGTGTTGTTGTTGTTGTTGTTGATATTATTATTATTATTATTGTCGTAAATAACAAATTCTCGCCCAACTACTTGCTTATTAGCATTGTTTCGCGAAGTTTTAGCTAATGGGTTAGAATCCAGCTGATCATAATTCAGCGTAACAGCATTGTTATCAACGGAGTTATCTGAACCAATCTTTTCTTTCGATAGTAAATTGTTTAAATTATCCCAAAAATTCCATTGGCTATCACGAGAAGCTTCGTGATCATTGGTTAACTTTTTTTCGTTCAATAAAGTCTTTTTAAATTTTGATTGGCTAAATTTGCTAACCGCATAACTGGTGTCGCCTTCAGATTTAGTTTCCGTTGACTGATGTGCGATTTCTGAGCTTGAAAAACGTGGAAACGGAAATTGTATCAAACCAGGATATCCGGTTTGCGATGTGTTATGATTAGAATAAAATAAATAATCAGAATTAGTTGTTGTTTCTGTTTCTGTTGTTGTTGTTGTTGTTGTTGTTGTATTTATAGGCTCAGTTGAAAACGACAAATGTTTTGGATCGAACCAGAAACTGTCATAATTTGCAGTATTAAACAAAAATTTTGACGAATTTTTAAGCGATTCTATTGCTGATAATTCGACTAATTTTGGGTTATGCGGTGCAAAATCACCGTGTCCTCGTGTTATTGAGTTATTTTGTAAAATGGGCGGAAAGTTAGAAAACGCTGTTGTTGTTGTTGTTGTTGCGACAGGAAGTCGATCATACGAATTTACAGGTTGGCGTCGAAAATTAACGTTTCCGTTCAAGTTCTTTGACGGGCGTTGCCGAAGTATTTCTTCGTTGCTCAATTTGTCAATTAGTGATTTTCCTTGCGCATAAGCTATAATTTTCATTACACAGAATGTGAATGATTTAGGATCACCGCTATATGATTTCACGCCACTTAATACTGGATACACTGCATAAAATGGTGAGTCAAATTGACTTTCTTTAAATCAGCTGGGTGGAACTACACAAACTGAGTCAATTCAACTCTGCCACAGTTAAACGTGCGACTAGAGTGAGTGAATTTGACTCTGGCGGTACCGAATTTAACTAAACTTCTGTTAGTCCCTCAGTGCCTATTGCAGACAAAGTCAATTTGCCTGCATTATCGTTCAAGCTTTTGATACAAGACAAATAAACGATCAATTCAAGGGTAGTTGCAATACCGGATGTATATCAGTAAAAAAGAGTGGCGGAGCGTGGGTTAAAAATAAATAACAGTCCGTAACCGAATAACAGCCGGGCTACCTTCTGGAGAGGCCAAATAAATATCAGTCCCCCATTATTATTCGGGTCACTACAGTACTTAATCGTGTAGAGAGAAAAAAAGCTTTATAGCGACGCTGGTATTAAACTCTAATATTTAGCTGCATTCAGTCCGTTTGGTTAAAAACCTTATAGCAGCCTTAAATTCGTTGTTATTTTAGCAACAAATGTTCAAAATGTACTAGTCGAATATTACGAAAACTGTTAATAATGATTCCAACGGCCAAATTCATACTTAGGTTTCAAACTTTTTTGCTTCCTTTCAGAAATTTAACAAATTTGAATTCGTAGTGCTGCCTCAAAAAAGTAGTAAGTGAATTATTTAATTGAGCAGCCTGAGCTTGATGTACTCACATATCTACACTCTTCTTCAATTTTCGTTGCCAGCCACCGCCGTTTTCAACGAACGGATTAGCAGTACTTAATTGGTACCGTTGTTCACATATTCGGTCTGCGCTCTCCAAAAGACATGAGCCCCACACCTTCTTGAATCATATGAATTTGTTCAGTACCAACAAGTGGATTTTCTGCAATAAATGCCGCTATATGTAAGAACGATATATATATATATAAATATATATATTTTATATATATATATATATATATATATTAATTTTATGTGCTCAAAAATTAACTCGATTAAAAACACTTGGTGAATCAAAACATAGATAACAGCTCTGAGTAAGAAAATACAACTGGGTACATTATTCGCAGAAGAAAGAACTTTACCGACCTTGCGTGCGTTAATTTTTAAATTTGAACTGAATTCGCTCAGTTTAGCGCATATCTGAACTCTTTAAAAACTTAAACTTAAATTATAGCTTAACTTAACTTGAATATTGAGTTTAAGTAAAAAATGAAATGGCTGGACACAGTAACTAAACTAGAATTTGAAGTTTTACTTAAACTAACAAATTTTTAAGTTTAACACGAGTTTAAAAGTAAACTTATTATTGGTTTAAGTAATAATTGCAGCTCAGAATTTATGTGTATTTAAGAGTTTACTAAGCTTAGCTTAAACTAAAAATCGGTAAGATTTAAATTATTTTAAGCATAAACAAACCTGTTAGTTTAGTTAATCTAGAAAGTTAGTTTAATACTGCTGGATTAGCTTGAGCTTAACTCAAGTTAGTTTAAGCTTTTCAAGAGTAGATTTTGTTTCAAACATACCTACCTCTGAAAATAAGACACGATACAGAATAAAACGTAACACGCTATGGATACATTGTTGCCTATACACAGAATGTTCCCAGTTGCATACTCTTGTCAAGAGTCACGCTTCGTTCAAACGAACCTTCCAACGAAACCGTTGCAATGTTTTCGTTCAACGCCGTATACGGAACGGTCGAAAGGCGATTCGAGCTCCGAGTTATTAAATATAACTCAGATTGCAGTAGAAATATTGATGCAGGCAGAAACGATAACTAATTGTCGCTTAGATCTAACACCATCAGTCGTGGGCATTGGTGAAATGCATTCGGCGAAATATGTGTAATCTGATAAAAAATATACAACGATTTTTAAACAAGCAATTTTTATAATGGATGGGTTTCTGAAATGTTACTTAAGTATTTACTCAAGTTATACTTAAATACTGAAGTCACCGATTTTTGTATTTTAGGACAAAAACAAGTAAATGTCAAATGTCAGCCATATATTAAGGAGGCACCATGAGATTGTATTCTTATTGGATTAAGGTTTTAGTATGCCTGAATGTTTAATTTGTGACATATAAAAATAAGTCAGCGGCTTAAGTATTTGCTTAACTCAGTACGACTTTTGGAAACAACAAACTGGTTAAGTAATTACTTAGCACAAAGAATTAAGTTGTACTTAAGTAGGGTTTTAAAACACCAGGCGATGCCTGAAATTTTAATCATTTCTCAAATAGCAGAATATCGGGCCGGCAGGCAGAATGTCAGCGAAGCTCAGTCTTCCTGGAAATAATTATACAGTCCTTTCCGCGCTCAAGCACATTTTCAAACTTGCTTGTAGTCATCGATAACCTTTTATGCCCATTCTGAAAAGTCGTTAACCCGGTTCCTAGCAAGCTGAGCTATCTACGGTGTACAGAATACGAGTAACTTAGAGCAAACTGTGTTCGCGTAGTTACACACAAAGCGCAGCGTTTAGCAATTACTTCATGTATACTCAGAACAAAAACTCCGCAAGCCGTACGAGTCTCCTTAGGCTCACGCGTCAAACTCTCGTAGCTGAACGGCAATAGGGAATGCTTCAATCGCCAGAGACCCGAATTTGAATCCAACCTTGAAAGTATGTCAGAGACTAAGCAGAAAATATTCATGTAAGAAAGGGAAGGTTTATACTGAAGTAATTAAAAATTGTATGTTAGTATGTTCTAGAAGGAGATTTAAGTGAAGAGGTCAGAAACAAAACAGAAAATATTCATGTAAGAAAGGGTTAAGAAAGATGCAAAGTTCAGTCTGAATTGTTTCTCAGCCACTACCTTAAAATATACATTTAGTTTTTTGGCGCAAATTAAGCGAAAAATAAAATGTCTCAAAATTTTTAAGACACATCGCAAATCTTATGCATTTTCTGAAATTTCAAACAATGGTTCATAAGACATAAGGAAAATTAATTTATCAGCAGAAAAGGTATATTGCTTGGGCTTAAGATAACTTAAGTCATTGGGCCCATGTAAAGATCAGGTACGGAATATTTTTCCTGCGAGAATGCAATAGAGTAAACTGCGGTTTAGACTAGTTTTTCTCTTTGGTCAGGCTTAGAAATATGCTTATACTACTGTTACGGCCCGGTTCTATATGACCGATTATTGTGACATCGAGAGTCGGTGGCTCAAAACTTAGCTTTCTTTTTTCTACAGCTATACGCAGTACAAAATCTCCACAACGCTTGAGAATACTGTCAGGTTCAAGGAGTGTCAAATTCGTATAGCTGAATAGTGATGGTAAACGAGCCATCTAGAATCCCTAAATTTCAATCGTAATTCGACATTATGTCTCAAATGAAATAGAAAATATTCATGTGACAATAGGCTAATGGAAAAAATTTTAAATAACTGACTTTAATCTGGCAAATGTTACCAATTAACCATTACAGGAGGAATCTGGCAAATGTTACTAATTACCATTACAGGAAGAATCTGGCAAATGTTACCAATTACCATTACAGGAGGAATCTGGCAAATGTTACCAATTACCATTACAGCAGGAATCTGGCAAATGTTACTAATTACCATTACAGGAGGAATCTGGCAAATGTTACCAATTACCATTACAGCAGGAATCTGGCAAATGTTACAATTACCATTACAGGAGGAATCTGGCAAATGTTACCACTTACCATTACAGGAGGAATCTGGCAAATGTTACCAATTACCGTTACACGAGGAATCTGGCAAATGTTACCAATTACCGTTACACGAGGAATCTGGCAAATGTTACCAATTACCATTACAGGAGGAATCTGGCAAATGTAATATTAATTACCATTACAGGAGGCACTTACCAAATTATGTTTCAAACTCAGCTGTTGCAGCGAGTCAAGTCCACTCAACATACCAGCAGATACGTGATCAAGTTGATTATCGTTCAACATTAAAATTGTCAGGCTGCTATTCGCAAATGCACCAGGCAAAATTTCAATAATTCGATTGTTTACTAAATAAAGTTGCGCAAGCGCAGGCATACTCGCAAACGCTCCGGTTGGAATCGTTGTCAGTTGATTTCCAGTTAAATCGACCAATTCAAGTTGACTTAACTGAGCAAACTCATGCGGCGAAATAGCGGTTAATCGATTATCGGTCAGGTACAAAAACCGAAGTCGAGGTAGATTTGAAAATGCATTCTTGTGCAAGTATCGAATCAAGTTACCAGATAAATTAATCAGTGCCAGATTAGGCAAATTAACCAACTCTAAAGCGTTTAAATGTTCGATTTGGTTCGCGTGTAGATGCAGTGCTGTTAGCGCAGTTAAGGCATTAATAGCTGCGGCTGGAATTTCGTTCAAACAATTTGCACCCAAATCTAAAATTTCAACGCTGAGTTGAATTGCTGAAAATGAATTTTGAGCAATATTACAAATTTGATTATGAGATAAATCTAACTGTTTAAGGCTTGGTAACCCGTTAATAACGCTGGTTACGTTTAACTCACGTTGAACTAAATCCATTATCATGTTATGTGATAAATCGAGCGAAATTACTTTTGAAAGCACCGACAACGCTGTGTATGGAATATACCGTAGCTGGTTACCTCTTAACGAAAGTGTTTCTAGTACGTCTGAAATGCCTTGAAATGTACGTGGTTCTATCGCTGTTATCTTGTTATAAGTTAGCAATAAGTTTTTAATATAAAAATTAATAAATGTATTATTTTTCAATACATTCGATATCGTTGCACTTTGAGCATACGTAAAATTACTAATACGAAGCGAGTCAATTGTGCCTAATTGTGATCGTGTTGAACGTAACGCTTGCAAAATAGGACTAAATTTTGCCGGCGATCGCGTTTGATGTTCAGTACTCGGAGCACATTCGATGGCTACCCCGTGAGTTGACGGCCGACAATGACAATATGCTGAAAGTAACCCGGGATATCGTGTGATTGCGCCACAGTAATCATACTGTGCTTTTGTGGTATTGAGTAAAATAGTCAAAATGACAATATATATTGTCGTTTGCCAGTTGATTTTGGCTTGGGATGGCATTTTAGTTATGATGGTTGCAACGCATAATCTTTGTTTATTTGGTAATCGACCAATGGATAGTGTGACGAATAATATGGCTCGCGATTATCTAAACGATTTTACTTTAATTTAACTGTTACGTTCCCCTGAAACGGAGTTGTTTAAAACTGTCATTGGCGAATCCAAGACGAGAAACCTACGTCATGTCGTCTGAATAGGAATCAAAATCAAAACTTTGTATTAATATTGTGTACTTAAATTGTGTTTGGCTTTTCGTTCGCTTTGCAATCGAGAATATATTTAGTACAATATATCTCATAGCCTCAGGCTCGTAGCCAGGTCATCTTGCTGACGGAAGCTAAAAAAAGATTCAGCAAGGGCATACAAGCGGTTTCGATGACTTACAATCAAGCTGAAAAATGAGGAACAAAATTTTTCTACACTGTAAATTGAATGAGTTGATTTTAACTCAGAATGAGTTGAATCACTCAGTCTGAGTTAGGACTATCAGAACTCAAAATTTTGAGTTGATTCAGTTCATTCTGAGTTAATTAATCAACTCGCCCAGAGTCAACTCAACTCAGAGTGAGAATTAACTCAACTCAGAATGAGTTAATGTTTACTGATATTAATTTAGAAATAACCAACTCGCTAGCTGAATTGATTAATCAACTCATTGGAATTTACAGTGTACGGTGGCTGAGAGTTGCGCCTGTCCGCTCTTTGACTACGAGCCCGCATGACCGCCTTCCATCTGAAATTTTACGACTCGCCACTGATAATATAACAAATATCATGGACTAATTTATATTTCGTTGACAACTGCAGATATATTAACGTATAGATCCGCGTGACAGATGCAAACTTACAAATATACGTTTTACTTCAAATTGAGGCGATTTTGATGCGTAACATAGTTTTCTTTTATTTTCAAACGAAGATTAAAATTAAATATTTTGAAATTCTTTTCATTTTAATTGTATCGTAACGACTATTTTTTAAGATTGATCATCATCCTCTTGTGAAGGATTATACTACGATTCAACGTTTATGTACAATGATAAAATTGTGATAAAGGTTGCAGTCTCGGGTAAAGGGTGAATGAGGTTACTACTGAGAGTTGTTTAAGTATGGAATGCGGCCGGTGAGAGCGTATACAACTCGCAGTTGGTTGCCAGAGTATAGGCACTAGTCGATCCCAAGCATACGCCCCGCCTCCCGGTACACCTTCCGCTAAAAATGTTTTATGCGATGGTATTAGGTGTCTACCTTACCATTTTTCCCCTCAGAAAATTGGCACATATATAGTACACAATTGCGTTTTGATAAGTTTGCCAACCCGCCCTACGAGTCAGATGTTTTTGAACACGCGCATAAGAGTAGGGTTAGGCGAGGTTCAGATGCCGTTGAAAAATTTTTGCGTTCGTCTAGAAAAGTTACCACCTCGATTATAAGGTGTCTAAAATGATTGTATGATCCCGCAGAGACTATTTCGGAAAGAGTCAATCGCAACACTACACTGCAAAAAATGATGAGTCACAATGACTCCCTCGGAAATAGGCTCTACGGGACTACACAAACTGAGTCAAATTCGACTTCGCCAGAGTCAAACAAAGTGAGTCGAATTGGACTCTGGCGGAGTCAAATTTGACTCAGTTTGTGTAGTCCCGTAGAGCCTTTTTCGGAATGAGTCAATTTGATCCGCTATTTTTTACAGTGTATGTCCCGTAATATGGTAGTACAATTGGCATTATGATATTACTGGATTGTGGTTTAACTGAAGGATATCTGCCAGGCAAGCGGGAGGTCCATGTTCGATCCACGGCGGGGCCAATATTTCTTCGCCAATGGTAAAGCACCAAAGTGAGATCGCTTTCAGGCCTAATAATAAAGTTGGCGGATAAATAGATCTGTGTGTCGTAGTTGCGCCCAACTAGTCACCTATCGTGGCTTTTGGCCACGCTGATAGAATGGGTGTACCGTGGTGGTTGAATGCCATACCAGGTTCAGCGTGGGTGACAATCGAGTCGTGCTTGTGTGCCACAGAACGGGTAACGCAATGAGATCACGGCTGTGCGCACAGTTGTTGAGTCTGGTAAGTGGGGCGCGCATGGACCGCTGACATGCCACACTTTAGGATATATCGTTACCCACGCTACAGTATGCATTCTAAATACTTGCAGCTGTAAGTCTTTTCAAAGGAACATTCCGATTGACCAATCAAACTGCAGGCGCAAGAAATTCAAGCGGCTTGTAACTGCATTCACAAGTGCGAATTAAATTGAATAGCATGAATTTTAGTGAATATCTTCCAGCTGCAAGCACTTTAAAGTTGCTTTGTGACTAAACTTGAGCGTGCAAGTTGTAAGTGCAAGTTTTTGCTGCATAAACTTGCATGTGTGACAGTAGGGTTTAAGAGGCGCGTATTCAAAGTGGGTGACAGGGTTGATACATTACTCCCGAAATTTCTTGACAGATGACAATAGTAAATACAAATTTACAGATGGCTCGTTTACAATAATCTACTGAAGCATAGATATGGTCTAAAAATAAAGTTCTCCGTTTCTGAAACAAAATCCTGGCTACTGTAGTGACCCGAATAAAAGGGGGCGACTGATGTTTATTTGGCATCTCCTGAGTATACCCACTGTGTTATTCGGTTACGGACTGTTATTTATTGTTGACCCACATCCCAGGCCCTTCCTTACTGATATATACGGTATTGCAAATATCTGTGGAGTTAAACGTTTATTTGTCTTGTATCAACAGCTTGAGCGATAATACAATGTTATACTTACGAATATACATTCAAAACTTAAGTATGCTTTATGGTTTCCAACTCAACTTTATTTGATCCTGGAGTCATTTGTGCACTACATTTAGGGATAACTGACATTTATGGACTCTAATTAGAATTTAGGGACTCTATCCGTTTACAGACTCTTATTAGGGATAACGGTCTCTTATTGATTTTGACTCAAAACGGGGACCTCCCTCTTATTATCCCCGTCTTATTCGGGTCACTACAGTACAATACCGATATTTAAAAATGTTTGTTGCGAAATACTATTCACAAAATTAAGGAAATACAATCGGATATGAACATTTGTGAAAATATATATTTAATATTTTCTTTTTGTTGAGTACGTAATATCAGCAAATATCGGTGGAAACAATAAAGTTTAGTGTTGAGTGGCCACATTTTTAAAATATAGAAATTTTCTCATACATTTTATACGGCCTATAGTTGTTTTACGCGTACAAACTTCAATCGTTTCCGACGTCGAACTCCCCCAACACATTTTCGGCCAATGTTACTTTAAGGGGCGTAACAGTAGATTAAGCGTATTCCTAAGCCTACGCCTAAGCGTTGCAAAAATGAATTCGTAAGTGTCAGCCTAAACCTAAGCAAAAAATGTAATCCAGAATCTACATCTACTAGTTTATAGTCCATTAGAAATCCTGGACGCCCTTTAAAGTAACATGGGCCACATTGTGTATAAATTGTAATACTCGTGTAGCGGTTTCTAGGGTGACACCTAATTCTTGTTCAGCTACACGGATCAAACACAAATTTTGTGTCATGATTTAGTGCTAAAATTGCGTTTGGCTTTTCGTTCGTTTCGCTCGCGAGCTTTTTTCACTGTTATATATCGTGTGGTGTCCCTTATTAATTGAAGTTTATCAATTGTCACCCGTTCGTACACCAACAACGAGATCACAAAACTGTGCAATATTGTGAAACACGACGCAATTAAACTAATTTTTTGTTCAAATTCTACGGTTTGAACACACCCCTAAAGTACTTTCGACCAAGTAAAGATCAGTGGCGGAACGTTTTTCAGCGGGACTGCAATAGAGTATGCTTAAAGTTTAGACTAATTTTTGCTTGGATTAGGCTTAGACTTATGCTTAGGAATATGATCATTCTTACGCTTACGTTTAGTCTTAGGCTTAGGCTTAGGAATATGCTTATAATACTGTTCCGCCCCTGTTCTTTACATTAGCCAGTACTTTCACAAATCAAGGGGCGTAACCTCGATTAATAAGTACTTTTGGGAAACGGATGAGTTAAATAGAAGTGTCTTAGGAGTAAGCGTATCGAGCGAGAAAATATTTTCGTGATAAATAATCATTATTTCATTGTAAACCCTGCTGGCTTATGCTTACGCTTAGGAATATGCTTATAATACTGTTCCGCCCCTGTTCTTTACATTGGTCAGTACTTTCACATATCAAAGGACGTAAACAGGATTACTTTTCGGAAAGGGACAAATTTTAAGTAGACGTGTTTTAGAAGTAAGCGTATGGAGCGAGAAAATTTTTTCACCACAAATAATCATTATTTTCTTGTAAACCCTGCTAAATGAGCGTTTTACTGTCGTGTTTCCAGAAATTTCCGAACCAGATATATACCACTTATCCCTTATCTTGATTCCGTCATTTGAGTCAAATATGCCAATTTTAACAATACTTTTTATCGGAGAATTTCACGTTTGTACAGTAGTTGAAAATTAGAGCACCAATGAAATTTTCAATTGAAATTGTGTTTTGATTCATTCAGTTGAATCGACGAGTAAAATCTGGGTCGTAGCTCGGGGGTGGGGTAACTCGAATCACGGCAACTTTAAAGAACTTTGACTGAATTATTTGTGTTACAAACAAAATGTGAGGGAAATAGACTTTCATACAAAACAGTATATCTTTACACCCTTCCAGAACAACAGCTTCGACTACTCCTAAAATGGTTCCCAGCAGTCTCTGATATATAGTGAATAAAAATTATAAATCTGCAGGATATTGGGTACAATTATAATACTTTGACGGTCAATGTAAAGAACAGGGGGGAACAGTAGTATACGCATATTCCTAAGCCTATACAAAGCAAAAAAATTAGTCTAAAGCTTTAACTTTGCTCTATTCCAGTGCCACAGAAAAACGTTCCGCCCTGATCTTTACATGAGCCGGTTTGACATCTTGCCGCATATATCAGGAAACGTTGGAAATTGGGTTAAAATGCTGAAATACTTTCTGCAAAGTGAGATATTGCTTGAATTTTGAAAGCACACACAAGCAATATAGACGCAATATTTTGGTCTAGGATTGAAGGGTATAACAACCTAGAATGCACAAGCATTGCGCCTTCATTACTTCTGAGTGCTTTCAAAATCCAAAGAATGGCACAAGGATGTGGCATCGTCCATAGCCGTGCGTCTACTGGATAAACGGATACATCCAATACGGACGCATAAAGGATATGGCGAATGTAAAGAACAGGGGTGGAACAGTATTATAAGTTTATTCCTTAGCCCAAGCCTTAAGCCGACGCCTAAGCGTAAGAATGAGTTTATTCCAAAGCCTAACCCTAAGCCTAAGCGTAAGCCAAGCGAAAAAATTAGTCCAAAGGTTAAGCTTTTTCTATTATAGTCCCACATAAAAACGTTCCGCCCCTGGTCTTTACATGGGCCAAGGTTATAAAGCGAGCGACAAAACAGATGTAATTTTACCATTAGTCTCCTTGCAAAGTTACAATCTTTGCATTTTCGACTAAAGTAAAAATGTAATTTAGAAACTAAAAACTAAACCTACTGTTTTACAGACCCACAAGAAACCTGGACGCCCCTAAAAGTAACATGGGCCGAGAACTAATTTTACTATCTTCGGTGCCGGAGCAGGCTAGGGTGAAGCTCACCGCTGGCTTTGGGGTTTTCAGTTGCGGGAAACCGAAATTTAACATACTCTTACAGCAGGGGGCAACCGGATGTGAAAAATGCCGGTGCCAAAGCCAGAGGGGTCAACAAATTTGCCCGGAGCCGAACGTGAAGATGGAGGTGAGGCGAAATTAAGTAGTTAAAATGATGTTTAATTTGAATACGTCACCAAATATCTGTCACGTGTTGCTAAAAATGCTTTGGCTTTACGCTTACATTTGACGAATTCTCGGTATAATTTTTGACTCAAAATTGAACCAAAAGTTAAATCGAAACGAACCGAACCTAATAAATTTTGTAAAAATATGCAAGATTTCTCTAACTACCCTGCCGGAACCACCGGCATAAATTCTACCGGAATCGGAGATCGATTTTCTGCTGAACCCGGAGCCGGAGCTAAACGTCCGGTTGTACCCTGACCCTTAGAACTCGCTAGGTACAAAACTTGCTAGCTACCAACTAGTTTTTTTTTCGTGTATAATATCTCACTAAATTTCCGAGTTCTAACTTACGTCGTTCATTGGATACGACACAAAAAGTGGCCCATGTATAGAACAGGGACGAATCGTTTTCCGGATGGGCTGTAATAATCAGTTTAAGCTATAGACTAAATCTTTTGCTTAGGCTTATGCTTACGCTTAGGAACAGGTTCATCCTTACGCTTAGGCTTAGGCTTTGACCTTGGAACATGCTTATACTACTGTTCCGGCCCTGTTCTATACATGGGCCCAAAAGGTAAATTACGGGGTTCACTGAACGACTCCTTAGGCGTCCAAGGAATAAAAGCAGAAACGTGTACGGTCATTATATCATTTTTGTTTTAATGCTGTCAAAATCACCGAAATCCACAATAATTTTAGACAACCAACAAATTTGAAACAATCCCTGTCTCTACTCAGATCTATTAATCAAATTTCAGACAGAACAAGAGTTCACAACGGTATAAATATCGCTATTATGTATCGCAAAACTACGCATTTGATGGTTGTTATTACTCCAAGGAAAATTTAGCGAAAAACAAAAATGAAATGGAATTTGAACAGGAATTTTCTTTCAAATTTTCAAATATTTTTGCGATCTGAACTACAAATAACAAACAAATTTTACTAAAAACGTCACAAAAATGAAATACCCGTAAACATTAAACTTAAACCGTAATTGTCCGGCCACTAACCAGAGCGTTAGGGATGGCTCACACCATTTAGAAAAATTTTCGCCCCTAAATTAAAATAGTTTCAACGTCGATTGTAAGAAGACTAAAAGCCCTATATCCTTTTAAAATATTTTAGCCTCCTAAACTTGCTATACGGGACTATAAAATATCATTTAAACAATATTTGCTGATTAGCTGTCATCATTTCGATACGTTGCAGGGTCAATGTAAAGAACAGAGGCGGAACAGTATCATAAGCATATTCCTAAGCCTAAGCGTAAGCATAAGAATGAGCATATTCCTAAGCTTAAGCCAAGCAAAACAAATAGTCTAAAACTTAAGCTTACTCTTTTCTCGTCCCACAGAAAAACGTTCCGCCCCTGATCTTTACACGGGCCCATTGCAGTAAATACTAACTGCTAAAATTGAAATATATAACGAAGGCTATCAGCATTAGTGTTTCAAACGGGTACAAAACAAGCCTCAGGTTTTCGTTCGAACGAAACGTCAACAATGTGCTTGCTAGCCAAATAGCTGAAATATATCTCGTGTTTCCAACACGATCTCAAAAAAAATGATGCATCTTCGGCCTAATCTTAAAATATTTAAAATATTTGTTCAAATAATTGTTACGGCACGCAGTCAAAATTGCAAAAATTTAAAACACAAAGTATTCTCTTATACTGCAAAAAATCACTGATCAGCCACTGTTTATGCAAGCAACACTAAACACTATTGTCAGATATTAAAATGCACTAAAATATAAACATAAAATAGTCAAATAATACACATTATTAGCTGGGTTTCTGGAATGTTAATTAAGTGTTTACTTTACTTAAGTAATTGCTTGAGTCGCCGACTTCAGTAAATGTTTGAATTTTCGAGCTAACAGAAACGAACGCCAAATGTTAGCCATTGGCATAAGAGTGTAATATATTTGCTTCATACTAACAAGTCAACATCAGTCTACATCAATTTCAATTTACCTGAACGATTAATTCGTAATATATCGAAATTAGTCAGCGGCTTATGTATTTGCTTATTAACAACGTTGCGGTGGTTTTAAAAAAATACATTTTCCGCGTCGTATTGTACACAACCAGCAACAACATTGTAGTAAGATATAAAATAAAGAAACATTAAGTAGTCAGATAAAACTCATTAACAACTATATTTAGGCAGTTATCAATGATTCTTACTAATCAGAAACTTGATTTCGACCGAACCGCGCATATAATCGCAAAACTTTTCACTTCAAAATTCGAGTGAATTGATTTTAATTCAGATTGAGTTGAGTCACTCAGTTTAAATTATTTCTTTCACAACTCAAAATTCTGAATCGATTGAACTCATTCTGAGTTAATCAACTCGCCCGGAATTAAATCAGCTCACAGTAAGTTAATGTTTGCTGTTATTAACTCAGAAATAACCAGAAATGACTAATTCGTTCTCCGCGTTGATCAATCAACTCACTAGAATTTACAGTGTATCTTTCTCTAAATAATGCCAAAAAATACCTTACAGTATTGGCGTTTAGACGTATTTACCAACCGTAGTTACAATAACAGATCAAAAGCATTAGACCGCGGCCTCAGAAGAATACATTTCTCACCGCATAGCTACCGGTAGTTTGTTGATTATCGCCTTGTTGTCTACTAAAACCAACAACACGATCTTGATTTGAAACGGCTACGCTGTTGCCACCAATATTGAAGGTTGATCGCTTGCTGTATACCGGATGTTCATAGTGGTGTCGGAGTCCGGAATGAGTTTCCCGGATATCGCCAAACTGTTCCGACCCTTCTGACACGGAAGTCGGTCGCAATTCGTTGTCAAGCGAAAATTCGCTCACGCTTTGTTCATCAGGTGGATCGTTGTTTGTCGCTAGCGAAATCAACGAAGAACAAACAAAGTTGTTTGTGTTGTCTAAAACGTTGTTGGTCCCGAGTTGTTTTTGTTGATTGCTGTTCGCTAGTGAGTGTTGATTGCTGTTCGCTAGTGAGTGTTGATTGCTGTTCGCTAGTGAGTGTTGATTGCTGTTCGCTAGTGAGTGTTGATTGCTGATCGGTAGTGTTTGTTGATTGCTGTTCGCAAGCGTTTGTTGATTCGCTAGTGTGTTGGGTTGATTCAACCCGTTCACTTGGCCACCATTCACTCCTCGGTGATCCAACGACCCCGTTGCTGGTACCTCAGAAAGTTTGCCCCTGTCGCCACCAGCGGTAAACGTAGCCCCAGCAAATCCAGGATCTCTTGATGCTGTTCGAACAGCATAAGTATACAGCGCAGGTCCATCGGCACAGCTTCTATCCTCAGCAGTCATAGTTGCACTTCGTGTAAAACTGGACGTTGGCGAAATCGATGCAGCGCTTCCAAACCGCAGTCTGCCACCGCCATTAGCTTCAATTTCAGCGGCAGAACCGCCAAAAAACAAACGATCCGTGTCGCGAAACACCGACTCAGCCCGTCGAATATTCAACGGTCGTTTTCGGCATCGTTGAATACATATTCCAACGAAAACAGCAGCTGCTAGCAAGATCGAAACACAAACGACAACCCCTGTCACCCATTGTACATCACGAGCAGATTCGCCACTTACGCCCACTCTGCCATCGGTGGCTCCATTTGCTGATTGAGCTGTTTGTCGAACTGTGTCCAAATTATAGCGTCCATGTTCAGGATTTCCAAGTTGTTCGTTCGAGATAGCAAATCCTTGACTGCCGCCTTGCTGTGCGACGTCGTTGCTCACCGCCGGATCGGCCCCGAAAAACGTTAAAAACGCCGGATTATCCACGATAGTTTGTAATATTTCCGGATATAAGCTTAAATCAGGCATGCGTCCGGCGGCAATTTCGTGACGGACTTGAGTGGGAAGTTCAGCAAACTGTGCCGCTGGAAATAGCGACGCCAGGCCGGATCTGGTACCGGCGTTCGCGGTTCCGGATTGTGATTGCAGCTCAGAAGGAATTAAACTGGCTAAGTCGTCCGAGTGTTGCCTGAAAAACTCGGCGGCATAATGAAATCGTAACTGACGCAACTGGTCACGAGTCAATCCTGGGACAGGTTTTCCACTCAGGATACTGGACAGCAACAAACGGTCCACTTGGTTGATTGCCGGCAAATTTGCTAAATGTCCACTTGTTACTTGAGATATTATTCGATTTTGTTGTTGTTGTTGTGTCTGCTCGCTAGGGTCGGCAGCTCCTGTCTGAGGGGGCGAACCTTGAGTTGCTGATTGGCCCCCACCCTGGAGCATATTGGCGGCGCTCGATTGCAAATGTCTTGCCAATAGCTGTTGCCGGGCTTCAGGGTTGAGACGATCAAGCATTAATGGAGGGAACATACCTAACAGCCCCCCTCCGCCAGGAAACGGTAGCGATGGGACAGATGCCGAAGGAATGCTATGAACCAAATTTGGAATATTTGACACCAATGCTCTGACATCGTTCACCGGTGAGTCATAACTTGTACCTGCTATCAAATTCGATAGCGGCCGGGCCACAGAATTTATGGCATGGGCTGTTCCGCCTGCAAGACCGCCTGGGACGGCACTAATTCCTGGGATAAGGTGGGATATATCGCCGCCCAGAATCGAGTTCAAAGGTACTGAAACCATTGAATCGGTCAGGGCGCTTATGATATCGCCTGTCATTTGAGGAGCCAGCAGTGATTGCAGCTCTGAAACCAAATATGATAATTTTCGCTACGCCCATGTCATCACGTTTTACCCTCTGGATCAATTGCGTTCAAAAAATTGTCTCTCTGCTTAGGTTTAGGGTTAGGAATACGCTTAATCTACTGTTACGGCCCTATAAGTAACATTGGCCATAACTATTAATGTTAATTATCTTAAAGAATGATTTTAACGCAAATCAGTCAGTCCTGTCCAAGAAACACGTTAGCGTTGCAAATATTGCAGCCAAGTTGACTAACATTTACATTATGGTATTCGCAAATAAAGTCTTGGCTATCCCGAATGACAATGCGTAATCTTAAACAGCCAGGCCCGCAGCCAGTTCATTTGCAAGGGAGGGGGGGGCTAAAATTTATTCAGGAGGGGCATTCAAGGTTTTTCAATGAGTTACAAGCAAGGTTCAAAACTTTCTATGGGGGCCAAAATTTTCCAGGGGTGGGCTGAGCCCCCTCCCTGCCCTCCCCTCCTTGGCTGCGGGCCCGTAAACAGCCTTCGAGCTAATGTTGTGCTTATAATTTCGTGTCAACTAAATCTTAGTACAAATCACAAATGACACCAGTAAACTGTTGTGTTGGATCAACCCGTCATGCACGACACCTGTTGGAAATTTTGCACTAACCTAAGGACCACACCAAGAATCGAACCTCTGGCCCTCTTGTACTCGAGTCAAGGACACTACTACACCAGAGTTGGATATAACCCGCGGGTGAGTAGTTTTGAAATTTACCCCTGGAGCCGGCGGCTTTGTGCAAGAACACACCTTTACACCTTTGCGTTCTTTAAGCAATTTTTAAGGGCAAAAAAACGTTTTTCAAAATAAGAATTTTGCTTCTTGTAAGCAGCTTTAAATTATAAATTTGTCAGTGGATCCCACTTGCAATAAAATAATGCGGCAGCAGCCATTGAAATAATAATTGTTTAGGAATGTTTTTCACTAACAGAAGCGGATGCAGAAATTTTTGACACCGAGGAACGAGCTGACAAATGTTATTGCTATAAATGCCAATGGTTGCGCAAAAATTGTTACGTAGGGACCTTAGCATTTTATCGGTCAAAAACATTCTCAGGGAAATAATTGCTAAAGACCATATCATTTTATCACAAAAATTTTTTCTAAGTGAGAAAAATTGTACGGTAGGGACCTTATCATTTTACCACAAGAAAATTTTCTGAGGCCAAAACTGTAAGGTAGCGAGTGACCTTATTATTTTATCACAAAAATTGTTCTAGTGAGAAAAATTGTACGGTAGAGACCTTATCATTTTACCACAATAAAATTTTCTGAGGCGAACATTGTAAGGTAGCGAGTGACCTTATTATTTTATCACAAAAATTGTTCTAGTGAGAAAAATTGTACGGTAGAGACCTTATCATTTTACCACAATAAAATTTTCTGAGGCGAACATTGTAAGGTAGCGAGTGACCTTATTATTTTATCACAAAAATTGTTCTAGTGAGAAAAATTGTACGGTAGAGACCTTATCATTTTACCACAAGAAAATTTTCTGAGGCCAAAATTGTAAGGTAGCGAGTGACCTTATTATTTTATCACAAAAATTGTTCTAGTGAGAAAAATTGTACGGTAGGGACCTTATCATTTTACCACAAGAAAATTTTCCGAGGCCAAAATTGTAAGGTAGCGAGTGACCTTATTATTTTATCACAAAAATTGTTCTAGAGAGAAAAATTGTACGGTAGAGACCTTATCATTTTACCACAAGAAAATTTTCCGAGGCCAAAATTGTAAGGTAGCGACTGACCTTATTATTTTATCACAAAAATTTTTTCTAAGTGAGAAAAATTGTACGGTAGAGACCTTATCATTTTACCACAATAAAATTTTCTGAGGCGAACATTGTAAGGTAGGGAGGGACCTTATGATTTTATCACAAAAAAATTTTCTGACGGGGGGACTAACGCCGCCCCTTTGCATCTGCTACTGCTCACTAACCTTCAGCTGAGTCAATTCCATTGGCCATTGAATCGTTGATTTTTTGAAGGATTATTTCTTGCAACGATGTCCCAGCTTGGTTTTCGGGACCTGCAACAAATAAATATTTTTGAAAGAATTACGGTTCTGTTATTAATTGTTTGTATGTCTTTTCAAAATACTCGAAAACATAACATTTTGCCCTCCCACAAGTAAAATACTTCCGCCGCTACTACTGCGTTTAATGGTTCCATTTACACGTCGGACAATTTGGCAACTGTACTTGAAGACGCTATTTGTTTACGAGCGGGGGCTTGGATCATTATGGAAACCACTGAAACCGAGGACTAATTGTCCGCGCCTTCGAGGGACCCCAGACGAGTGTTTCAGAAGTGTAAAAATGAAGACAAATTTCATGACTTGTGTTTTCATTAACCGGTTTGGAGTCCGCTGACTAGAAATCAGCCTTAGGGCACGTTTAGATTACAATGTGTAACACCACGCGCTTAAGAAGTCGTTCTCCAGAGTGCTGACAGTATTGAGTTAAGTTTAATGTAACGCAGCGAACTTAACTCAATTTCGTCGACACTCCCGGAGAACAGTTTCCTAAAATAAGAACTCCTAAATACAACGACAACAATATTGAATTGATAAGTTCGCTGTGTTACATTTCGCGGTCGCACCGAAACCTTTGGCACATTTGGGGGTTCCACCGAAACCATTGGCACATTTGGGGGTCCCACCGAAACCATTGGTACATTTGGAGGTCTCACCGAGACCAGTGTTACAAGCGTGCAGTTAGCAATTACAATTTTTTGCAATTTTTTTAAACAGCCATTCAACCTTTTCAGGGCTCCTGTACATTTGCCTCAGATTTAAGGTTAAGGTTTGTGCTGACGCGGAAAGCTTAAATCCAAGGTTTACGCCAAGGTTTAGGCTTAGGCATATGTAAACGTTTTCCTAAATCTTAGCGTAAACATGAGAGACAGCGAGCAACAGCCGGTTTGGCTCCATCTGTCGTAGTCTGGTTGTCTACTCTGAATTGTAATAAAAACACAAGCCAGACTTCAATAAGCGAACCCGAATCAATACGATTTGATTTGGTTCATAGTAAACTACCCGAGTTACAAAAACATAAAATCTCGTCAGCTCGACCCCCCCTTCTGCCCCCGGTTGAAAAAAACCGTCAGGGGTTGCGATCTAAATCCAATCGCCTACTTGCACAAATGACTTGTTCATCGGGCCGAATGAACGTTCGAATATTCTTCGAAATTAAAAACCCAATAAAATCGTCCAGTTGACGGTCACATTTTAACGGGTTTCCTGAAAACAAACATGGAAGTAAAGGTTTGTTTTCGCTGGGTACGAAAAATTAGAACCCAAAATCTTGTCAGCGGCACGAGCGAAGAGCCCCCCAAACCGCTGGTTTAGTGACTCAATACAAAGTTTGAGTTTGCGTGGGTCGGATGAGGACGAATCCATCGCCGGATTGCGACTTGTGTTTTCTAATTATCTTGGCAAATAAGTCTTGTCTTTATCTCCAGATATATCAGTTCAGAAATGAATATATCCCTCCCCTCTATCCATCCCCCCGGTCCATGTTACTTTAAGGAGCGTCCAGGTTTCTGGTGCGTCTATAAAAGAGTAGGTTTACATTCTAGGTTACACTTTTTTGCTTAGGATTACGCTTAGGCTTAGGCTTTGGCTTAGGAGCTCATTTTTGCAACGCTTAGGCTTAGGCGTAGGCTTTGGAATACGGTTAATCTACTGTTACGCCCCTTAAAGTAGTATTGGCCCATTCCAATATGAACGCGCAGCGGTTGGTACATTTTATGCCACACAAAATTGAGCTCAGTTGCATACTCTTGTTCAAATGCCGCGTCGATCACAACTATGGCCCATGTTACTTTTAGGGCCGCATCGGTTTGTGGTGGGCCTGTAAAAGAGTAAGCTTACATTCTAGACTACATTTTTTGCTTAGGCTTAGGCTTAGGCTTAGGCTTAGGCTTAGGCTTAGGCTTAGGCTTAGGCTTAGGCTTAGGCTTAGGCTTAGGAATAGGCTTTTGCAACGTTTAGGCTTGGGCTTAGGCTTAGCAATACTCTTTTGCAACGCTTAGGCTTGGACTTAGATTTAGGAATACGTTTAATCTACTGTTACGGTTCTAAAAGTAACATTGGCCAAATCTAAATGCAATTATCTCAGAGAATGATTTACGAAAATAAGACCTGTCTAAGCAACAAGTTAGCGTTGCAAATATCGCAACCGAGTTGACCAGTTTCTTGCTGAAATTACCTTGAATAATGATCCTTCGTATTGACGGTGGAAATGCAGATTTATCGAGCGTTTCGATTGCGTTTTCACTCAAATCGACACTGGTCAGCTTGGAGTGTTCCGACCACAGCCCAGCTGGCACAGTCGCAATACGATTTTGACCAAGATCAATTGAAACCAACTGAACAACACCGTTGAACGCGTCCGAGTCGAGATGAGCAATTTGATTTGAATGCAAGTTCAACGCTTCGATGTTGTCCAGTCCAGTTAGCATTCGCCGAGCTGTGTAAATGAAAAACAAAATGTAGCAGATAGATGCAATTTCAAGAACTCAGTACGGGAGACCATGGGAAATACTTCAACATTCAGAAACACATCATACCGCATCAAACACAACACATCGAGGGGATCGTGGAAAAACAATTTTAGGAGGGACATTTAGGGGGTTCCACCTTAATTAAGCCTGGGTTTGAATTTTTATACGGGGGCTGCGACTAAATTTTTCTCGTGGGACTGAGTCCCCTCCCTGGCCACCGTCTTCCTACAGGTCTGTCAGTGCATCGAAAAAATGTTTGTGCCGGATCAGTGTTATTATCCGTTATAGGTTACTGTAACTGCGGTATGTAAATTAAGCAAAGCTATTGGACATTTATTCGACGTTTACCAGGCATAAGTTGCCAAGAAAATTCGACCATTCACAGCCGGATCAGCAAAAATACATTCAAAACTGGCCCGTAGAAAGGTGGACAGACGAGCTCAGCCCCCTGCAAAACAAACTTTGCCCCGCTTCCAAGAAAATTTTCAACCTTGCTTGCAGATCAACGAAAACAAGTTACATGCCCTCGTGAAACGTTTTTAGCGCCTCCCCCCCCTCCCGTAGCAAGGTAAATACGGGCCTGATTCAAAACGATCGGAGCCAATCAAAACATACCAACACGCGGTAGTGTATTGTTTTGAAACAAAACTGTATGAATTCGTGGCAAACTTTCGAACGCATGATCACCAATTTGACCAATAATATTATGCTATAAGCAGTTATAAACTGGTAAAACAAATTTGAATAAACAACCAATCAGGAAACGCGCAGCTTTATCAGACAAAATTGCGGCTTGGTCTAACCTAATTTCCAATTGGACTGAATTACAACTTGGGCTACAGATCGCGTAGTAAAAATAGAGTTTACGAAACAAAACGTTTCCAGGAATGTAATGTTATTGGCCATTATACCCAAACTCATTGAATAATGTTACAACTGTACTTTTATATACGTTTATATATTGATCACATCGTAAATACAGCCATAAGCCCTTAAAGCTTAAAGGCTAAGACAAAGCCTATATTCTCAAATGTGTACAGCATCTATCATCAGTTAGCGATAGGTGTTCAATCAGATGAACTCCTGAATTTTTGGAATTCAGAATTTTAAATGCGGAAGTAAGACAAATCAAACGCCAAAATTGAGCTAAACTCCGCGTTTGAGTCCGCTTTTCAATGACGCTATTTCGCTCGGGTTCAGCAATGCAGTCGTGTACAAGGCTTACCCGCAAATCAATCAGTTGCAAAAACGGAAAATTTTTGAACGTCCCAGATTGAATTCGTTGGATTTCGTTTCGATCGAGAATTATTTGACTCACACGACGAAGGCCGCTGAATGCTTCTGCTGGAACCTGAAATTTGAGTTGAGTTTGAAGTTCAGTTGAAAAATTGTTCGGAATTTAAAAATTCGGTTCAAATCTTTCAACTGTAATCATCGGGTTTAAACAGCTTATGGGTGGCAAGATTTGTTTCATCACACGACCAGCTTGGTTGTGATACGAAAATTGTTGAACTGTGGGTACAATTTTTTTACAGTAGCGCAGACAGTATAACGTGAATGGCCCATAACTTTTATTCTGAGAATCAATTGTGCACAATAGTTTAATTAAGGTGGTACCAAGAAAATTATAGTGCAACGTTTACTGTGCTTATTTTAATACCCACATCAAAGATTAAAATGGGACAACCTGCGACCAGCTATGGACGGTCTCGGTTAAAACGTGAGACCAAGACTGAGACCGAGACCTGACTACTGAGATCAGTCTCGATCTCGTAGTGCCGAGGTATGATTTTCGGCATGGACTTTACTTTGGTCAAAACTGTCAAAAGAGGTGGAGCAGACCGAGTTACTTCAAAATGACGGTCCTACCAAGATGGCACTGCAACGAACAAGCCCATGGTTTCAGGGAATTGGATTTGCGGCCCGAAAAAGGATATCGGTAAAATGCAAAGGGTACTAATAATTCCGGTACATTTTAAAATTGTTTGGCCAATCCATTATTGCAGTATACCGGACAAAGTTTCCAAAAAAACGTTAAATCTACTTGCAAACTTACATTTCGGATCCGGTTAGCACCCAAGTCAATCATTTCCACGTTCGCAAGAGCACGAAACATATTCGGTTCGAGATTTGCAATTCTGTTGTGCCGCAAATGAAGCGATTTCATTCGTGGAACATTTTGAAATGCCGTTGGTCGAAACGCGATAATTTCGTTGTTGTCCAATCGAACGACTTCCAACCGATGCATGTCAACAAACTGGAGCGGGGTGACTTCACGAATTGAATTTCGACTCAGATCCAACGCCCGCAACTGTTTCAAGTGACGAATGACCAGTGTCGGAATCACTGCGAAACAGTTGTCTAAAACAAAAACTGGTTGAAAACATATCAAAAAAACATAGGCTTTCAAATAAAAAAACAAGACATTTTGAGTAATATATTTACAGTTTAGTGTTGCGCTATACTTTACTGGGCCGATCGCTGCGGCACGCCGTCGCACGCCGCTATGTGTTGCTAACAAAATAATGGCCAAATCTAATTGGTGGCGTGCAGCGGTAGGCGTATACTAGCGCTGCGTTTAACAGAGATTTCAGTATTGCTGTGAATCGTGTGGCACCAAATTCAACAAATTATATCCGTTTCAAAAGCAATAGGATGTAAAAGGATTGGGTAAACTAATGGAAACAGAATACGGATGTTTTGTCAATTTGGTTTTACGAATGGTACTATGGCAATTCCCGTACGCAATTGGACGTCGCAGGACGGGACTGAAATAGCAAAAAGGGAATAGCGCCACCGTGAAAAGTAGTCGAGTGACCCGAGCAAGAGAGGAGACTGATATGTATTTAACTCTCCAGAATGTACTTTCTCTGTCTGTTATTCAGTTACGGACTGTTATTTATTTTTAACGTGAAAAGTAGTGGGGTGACCCGAACAAGAGAGGTGACTGATATTTATAATTTTAACTCTCCAAAATGTACGTTCTCTGTCTGTTATTCAGTTACGGACTGTTATTTATTTTTAACGTGAAAAGTAGTGGGGTGACCCGAACAAGAGAGGTGACTGATATTTATAATTTTAACTCTCCAAAATGTACGTTCTCTGTCTGTTATTCAGTTACGGACTGTTATTTATTTTTAATTTACCTCGTGTTAGTTGGAGCTAACACCCTTGTTTTTCATTTTTGAGTATAACTAACTTGCTTCGAAGCAATTTTGTGATCGTCATGCTCGTTAAATTATTTTCTGGATTTGATAAAGTTTATGCGGGTTGTCTGAGTGTCTGTTACATATTTGAGCAGCCTAGGCCGTTCTTCTTCTGCTTTGGCTTTTTTATGGACTCGAATAATGACTTACGGACTAAATCTACTAACGGACCATAATTACGGGTATTCAGGTTCGTTTTGATTGGCACCCGAAATGAGGACTTCCATCTTGTTACCCCTTCATATTCAGGTAACTACAGTAGTGGGGTTGTAACTGAAGGAAGACAACATGGCACGTTCTCGGTATATTTCGATGAGTCGATTAATGAACTCAGAAAGAATTAGTTAATTGTGGTTATTTCTGAATTAATAACAGTAAACATTAACTCACTCTGAGCAAATTTAATTCTGGGTTAGTTGATTAATTATATCAGAATGAGTTCAATCAATTCAGAATTGTAATTTCTGAAAGACCTAATTCGAAGCTCGGACCGGGCCCGTAGCCAAGGAGGGCAGGGGGGCTCAGCCGCTCCCCCCTTTAAAAATTTTGTCCCCCCTAGAATATTTTCAACCTTATTTGTACCTCATTAAAACACTTGAATGCCCCTCCTGAAACATTTTTAGCGCCCCCCCTCCGCAAGGAGGGCTGGCTGCGTGCCTGGCTCAAACCTCTGAGTAGATTGAACTCGTTCTGAGTTAAAATCAACTCACTGAAATTTACACTGTTGTCCTTCTGTGTCACCCTTACTTGACAAATCCAATGTGGCGATGGTTTCTTTGATTTCAAGCAATACCGGTAACACCAGCGAGCAAATTCTGTTTCGAGCGAGGCGTAAATTTTCAAGCATTGGATACGGCTCAAAATCGGTCGCCAAAATTGTGTCAAGATTATTCGATGACAGATCGAGTGCCTTCAAATGCACCAAATCGCTGAGTAGCGGCACGCGATGAAGCGCGTTTCCGGACAAATCCAACAGTCGCAGTGTGGCACCTTGACCTTGAAAAACAAAGAATTTATTGTTTTTACTTTCTTTCAGTAAAAGAAGGGTTGTTTATTTCCGCAAAAAATTATGACCGGAAAAAAAGAATTTTTTCTATTTTTTCCCAGAAAAAACGGAAAAAATGAAAAAAATACGTTTTTTCCGGTAATTTTTTTCCGGCCAAAAACCTTGGTAAAAAGGTGTCCCTTCACAGACATAATTACCGGATTAATAAAATAGGTCCAGGTTTAGGGCGGGGGTTCGGGCTCGTAGCCAGGGGGAGAAGGGCAGTGTGGCTCAGCTCCCTTGGAAAAACTTTGGCTTCGTTAGAAAATTTTCAACCATGTTGGTAAGTCGTTGAAATCCCTTGTATACCCCTCCTGAAAAAAATTTTATACTCTTAGCAAGGTGAGCTGGCTACGGGCTTGCTGTTTAGGCTCCAATTTTTAAATTTAGCCCTGGGTTATTATAGTTTAGGGTGTGCAAAAACACTGTCTGAAAATGCCTTCATTCGTACAGAGCTTGTTGTCAATGAGCCTAAAATGGTAATTTTATGTTTGCGAGTCAATTACTTAATTTAGCTCAACCCAAATGTAATTGCATCATAAATGACGCGAGTGACGAATATCGCACAAAGCAGGTTTTAGATAAAATTCTGTGGATGAGAGTCAAAATGTTAGTAGAGCGTGCTTGTCGGATTGAGTGCACAATAATACTTGGTTTAGCAGCCTAAGCCTAAAGCTCGAGTTTGGTTATAAAAATTGGCTCATGTAAATATCAGGGGCCGAACGTTTTTCTGTGAGACTTGAATAGAATAAGCTTAAGCTTTAGACTAATTTTTTGCATGACTCAGGCTTAGGCTTAGGAATAAACTCATTGTTACGCTTGGGCTTAGGCTTTAGGCTTAGGCTTAGGATTAGAAATATGCTTATAATACTGTTCCGCGCCCCTGTCCTTTACATTGGTCTAAAAATTAAACAATAAATATGGTGTAAAATCGTATGCCTTCAGTAAAATTACCACTACTGTTTAGGGGAAAATGAAAAATTGCTGTATGTATGCTAGCCGGCCACATACGGTCGACACATATAACTCGACAATAAAGGTAGTAGGAGCGGCGAGATACGTAGCGCAGTGGTAAAACACTTGTCTCGGAACGCAAAGACCGCTAGTTCGCGCCCGTGTAGCCCCGAGGGAGGGTAGGGAGGCCAGCCCTACCTGGAAAAATTTTGCCCCCTCTAGAAAATTTGAAACTTTGCTTGCAAGCCATTCAAAACCCTTGAACGCCCCTCTTGAAAATTTTTTAGCCTCCCCCTAGCAAGGTGAGCAGGCTACGGGCATGTGCTTGTTCGAAATCACCTGTAACCCACTTTTTCAGCTGTTAAAACATCTGGCAATACCGGTTACTACTTAGACTGAGAGTGAACAAGTACCTTGAAAAGCGTTCGGATCAATTGCCACCAGCGACGAGTTGACAAACGCGAGTTTGTTGATTCGTAACGTGCCAAAAACGTTTGGACCCAGTTCAAACGTTGCGCTATTGGTCAGCGTCAAATGGTCGATCACAGTTCCAGCACCAGAGGTTTGGCGAATCATTTCTTGTAAATCTGACGACAAAGCGGTTAAGTTGTTCGTTGTGCATACAACGTCAAGGCCTCGGTTGACAACTACGCCACAACTGCACCGGTAGACGTTGCTGTTTGGATTGGTTATCAATCTTGGCGGGCACATCGGCGACCCGAGGGCACTTGTTGCCACTGCCGACGGTAAAAGAAACAAGATGATAAAATGATAAACCATGTTTAAAGCTAAAATTCTGCAAATACCCAAATGTCCAATCGAAAATCCTCTTCAGGCAGCTTGGACGTCCAGAACACAAATCAGACTCTGGACGCCCAGACCACAAATCAGAATCTGCGGTGGTGACGTCATGATCCGCGATTGGTTGTTTTGGTTCACAAAAAGTTTAGTAGCTATTTGATAATTGGTTTGATCAGTTGAAACAGTAAACATTGCAAGTCTTAAACTTACTGTCATTGGACGATTCAAGGGAATACAACCAATTGCAGGCCGTACAATGTGAATCAAAAGCAAAATTTTGTATTAACGAATTATTTTGTAACAAAAATTGCGTTTGACATCTCGGTCTCGAGCTTTTTTTCATTATCGCGCGGTCTCCAACATCAAAAATTTTACGATCCGCGAGTGCGCCTGGCCTGGTGCATTTATCCCACAAAAGAGATGGTTTGGCCTGTAAAAATTTCGAAACCGAGTTGCATACACTAAAAAAATCTACTTAAAATTAAGTAAAACTGTTGCCGAATTAAGTGCCGGTTTTACTTACTATGGTGCTTGGCAAAGTTTTACTTAATTTCAAGCAAACACAAAATTTTTAGCTTTACATTTACTAAATAAGGAAGTGACAGCAGTAGGTTTTTTTACTTTATTTAAGCAAAGATTTACTCAATATTTACTACACATATACTTAAAAAAAGTTAGTAAAATTTAACTACAGTATTTTAAGTAGAGTGATTTTTGGCAACTCGAACCCAAAACCCTGAACCAAAACTAGATCGAGGGGTGTTTGCCCTATAAACCCCCGCCTACCTGTGGAAGCCTACTTACGGTAAATATAGAACAAATTAGCTGTTCAAACTTATACCCAAATGTTTTTGGCAATCAAAACAAATAGCAATATATTGCTAGCTTCTTGCCTATTTGCATAAAGCAAACCAAATATTGAAGATGCTGGAAAACTGGCGTCTACAATAATATTTTCAGAACCAGAATTGTGGCAAAGTTGTAAGCACAATGGGCAGGATTTTATGATGAATTCGAGTATATATATCATAATGCTTGTGTGCCTTTGTAAGCTTCGCAACGTCCAGTTTGAAATTGCAGTCATTATTGCTGCATCAATAATCGAGTACTGGTTGCAATTTACGTGACGTGCGATAAATGCAAACGATGTGTAATGTTGATGCAAATGTAAGCGTAAATCTGTTGCAAGCGTTCACCTAAGCTTAACATGAGCTTAAGCCTAAGTCTGAGTTAAAGACTTGGACTTGTAAGCTAGAGGATGGTGTGCAAAAATTGGTTTAAGCAGAATTTACACGTGCAAGTTTTTGATGCAAAGGTTGACACGAACAAAACAGCTTTGAAGTTTATGCAGTTGCAATTCGATGTGAATGATGCAATTAATTTATTGTGCGATGCCAGATCAATTCAATTAATTGCATTTTTATTTTGATTGGTCAATTTAAAAACTTTCTCTGCTCAGCACATTTTAAATTAATAATTCAGTTCACATTTTGAATTTTATGCAATAATGTGAAATTGAAATATTTATATTTTTCGATATTTTGCAAACTGCAGCGAACGCCGACAGGGTCAATGGAGGCATCTGCGGGCATTAAATGGAAAATGCACAATTTAAAACTGTTTTCAGGTGTGGAAAAAATTTCGGCTAAAGTCTTCTTAACACGTGAACGTTTTTTCCATATTTTAACTTACCAAGTGCAATTTTTGGTTCAAAATTAATTTTAATACAACTTGCAGTTGCAATTTATTCATATTAATACAACGTTCGCAGTGTGATTAATTAATTCTTTGTGAAAATGTTCGCAAGTAGAATTAATTGTATTAGCAGTGACTGGTTTGCTAACAATTGCAGCTGCAAGTTTCAGTTGTTCAGTTTGCCTATAATTTTCGGCTACGCGTCAGCACAACAAGTAAACCACAATATTCAACATTGTGCTGTTAAACTTTCAGAATTTTTTCCATCCAATAGGTGTCAAGAATTGTTCGACATTTTGGCCCATGTAAATATCACTGGCGGAACGTTTTTATGTGGGACTGCAATAGAATAAGCTTAAGTTTTACACTAATTTATTTGCTTGGCTTAGGCTTAGGGTTAGGCTTAGGAATATGGTCATTTTTACGCTTAGGTTTTAAGGCTTGGGCTTAGGAATATACTTATAATACTGTTCCAGTTTTGGTCTTCACATTGGCCGAAATTTTTCACCTATAAATTGTTGAAAATATAAGTCCGTATTCTCAAATGTCTGTAGCACCTATCACCAGTTGATGATACCTCCTGTAACTCTTTAACCAGCGCATGGTGATATTCGAAATTCAGCAAATTGTTCGCGTTTGATTTGCCCTACTTCTGTATCAATTTTGCTGATTTTGACAATATAAAACATCAAAATGCTAATATCAGAAATTGAACAAATAGAAAATCATCAAATGGAACCTGATTGGCAGCGAAAAATTAATGCACACCGATTGGCTGGTTCCAAAAAACTAACATACAAATCAAATGACACGTTTACCGTCATTTTACGCAGTAATTTATGGAACAAGTCATTTGACCGAAAGCTAAATGTTTAGCTACCGCGAGCGGAAAAGCAAATAAGTTAATAACTTAGTCCTAGAATTTCATTTCAACAAACCAATTCCTTGTACACTCCATCTTTCGATGAGTTGATTAATAAATTCAGCGAGCGAGTTGGTTATTTCTGAATTAATATCAGTAAACATTAACTCACTCTGAATTGAGTCAATTCTCGCTCTGAGTTGAGTTGATTCTGGGTGAGTTGATTAATTAACTCAAAATGAATTAGATCCAGTTTAAATTCTGCGTTCTGATAGTCCTAACTTAGACGAAGTGATTCCACTCATTCTCTGGAATTGACTGTGTAGCGTATTTTGTTTGATCGTGTTTGTATAATTACCGAAATTCATGTTGGCTGCTGAGTCAATTACTCTT
>JASANG010002043.1:5000-30214 GCA_030248215.1 Enoplolaimus lenunculus
TTTTCAACAACAAAAATCACAACCTAAAACAACAAGAAGCTATAACTTTTCGTGTCTTCAGTAATCGTTTCTACGACAAAGCAAGACAAAAAACCAAGCCCTCCAAAACACAAATCATAACCAACATTTGTCATATAAGGTTTTTCAACGAAATGGCGTTCGACTTCTCGCTTGTTTTGCTTGCTAGTTTTTCGGCTACTATATCTCACGAAGCCCAGTCTCTCACAAATTTTTGGTTTCGCCAATTATAGAGAGTGAATGGTTGAAGCTGTTTACTTGTCAGTTTAGCATACAGTGATTCATCAACCCCTTTCCTAGGCAGAAAATTGAGCTCGAGCAGTGGCACGGGTAGAATTTTTGCCGAAGGTTATGGCCAGGGTTCGAATTGGCCCGTGCCCACATTTGGGGCGCGTGGGCCTAAACGGGCCGCCAGCCGAAATAAATCGCAGCATTTCCAATGTCTGATTATAAGCCTTAATAGTGTTTAACATTTTTATAGGCCGTGTAAACGGCATGTAAACATACACATCGTTAATATGAGGACATTTTTCAAATCAAGTTTGGTTCTCTTTGTTTTTGGGATCGATGGGTTGGCCAAACATCTGCAGGTGGCTTCGAGACTGATTTCAAAGTAATGGTGACATCAAAAAATCATTATTGCGACAAACAGCGGCGGATCCAGGAATTTTTGACGGGGCGGGCGGGATGGCAAATGTTATGAAACGCCAAAATTACGTCTGCGTTAAGCGCTGTATTCTTGATTCCTCAAAGCGTTGTATTCAGCTTAAACGATGGGGTTGATCAGGGTTTAAACAGAAAGTGGAAGCAAACGAGAATAGAAACGGACAGTGATCAAGAGTACTCCGAAAACGGATATTAAATTATACAAGTTGAGCTTTGTGAAATTTGGAAGAAAAAATAGAGGACGCACAAAAATCTAGCAAGATTCTGGATGAATTTTGTGATTTTTTGTATATGAACAGAAACGGCAACGAACACCTATTTTAACCAGAAACAGAAACGGATATCCTGCTCACCAGGCGCTTGATATGCTTTTGCTTATGGGGTTCTGCATGGTACATAATGTACAACCGGGTGTTGCGTTTTTGTCCGACCACCTTGTTTAAAAGGTTGTCGTTGTCACAATCAATAACCCTAGATTATACTAAAAGCAGATCATTTTTGTTGCCGGATACACAAGTGTCATGCTTCGTACAGGTTGTACCCCCTTTAAATAAAGGGTGTAGGCCAAAAACGCAAACGCGTGCCGGGTTACATTCTTTTCCACACACAATATAGCCAGTTGCATACTCTTGTTGAAGCATGAATAATCTACTTTTGGTTTAATTGCATATACACCCATTTCAAAAATACTGAGCGTGAAGCAACACCTGCTCCCATATTCTTTGTTTAAACCTAATCAAATATCATACATAGGGTTTACCGAAAATCTGACCAAAAGTGTAAAAAGTTAATATAAAAGGACAAATGAGATTAATGACCAAAATGGAACAAATAGCAAAACTGAAATTCGCTAAATTAAATTATTTAAATTTTTTCATATTATTACGGCTACGACCTACAAATATCTCTGCAGAATAATCTGGATTGATATTATCACAGGTATTCGGTTGCTGTGGATCTGTCAAATGTAAGCTGACTTTTTAGCGGATGACGGTCCCCCTGGTGTGGCATCAGGTTCTGCCAGTCACAAAAATCAGATACCCTTTTATGCTTAAGCAGTAGTCTTAACAGAACTTGATCTTGTTTATACACGCTAAACAGGGACGTAGCCAGGGGGGTTTCAGGTGTCAACTGCGGACCGTTTGGGGTGTTAACTCTTGCTGGAACAGCTCAAATTTGTAATAAAGTTTTTACGCTTTTAGTGTATGAATCGCTTAGTGCGGGGAGGTGGGGCTTGGGGGTGGCAGCCACTCATCCTGGCTAGGTTTCTTTGAAATAGCAGGGGTTTCGGTGTCGGTAGTCTAGTAATTTTTTATACCATAAACAAGAACGTAGCCATGTGGGTTTAGGTGTCAACTCGCCCCGTTTGTGCTTATATATACTGTTTATATGTACTCCAATGATAGATTTCAGTATATTTTTGTAAAGGGCAATGTCAAATAGATCATCTAAAATACTTTATCTCACCACAGAATCTGTCTTGAACACAACTGCAACCAAAGTAACATTTCAGATTTCAGCTAAACGTTTTGAATCAAAATCTAAACAAGTATGACTAAAAATATTAAATTGATGATGTCACAATTTTTTAGCTTTTCCTGGGATATGCAATTACTGGCCTTAAAAATAACATTATTGCTTTTTTCAGCATTGTTATTCAGCTGCATTTTGTCATCGCACAATTGCTGTTGGTTTTCGAAATATGCAACGCAGGGTGTTTCATAGGAAATCGTATGTGCAATACAGCAAAACAATGGTGCGACGACGGGTTCACTGGTATGACATACTCGTCACCTGCATGTTCGGTACAAGGGCATCCTTGCGAAATTATAAAGGAACACTGTGAAGCTGATCATTCTAATGGTAACGCTGATGGAGATGAAGATCAAGACACTGGTTAGTTGTTTTCGATAACATCTTATTCTTTTTATTCCATTGGATACAACTTAGTGTACACCAGCTATATTACCTGAAGAGGTAGATAACAATGCAGGCTAGTACGGCCGCATTCTCACGGCCTACGCCTTTAAGTGGTCCGTGATAAGTGTTTCAAAAATGATAATTTTAAATTTAAAATATATTATTTGGACTCATGCTTTTTATTAACCTATTTTGGTGGCCGCAAAACAAATCAGCTTCAGGACCCGGTAATTAGGCCAACATTCCCTCCTGAACTTTAATTTGTCTAGAAAGTTTATCGCACGACAGTGCGCTCAATCTCGATTACATACAAATATAAGCGTTTCATGATAAATAAATCGACCTTATGCATTATATTTTAAAGCGTTAAACGGTACTACCAATATAGTTGTAACATTTAAAAATAAATACTTTTATTCGTACCCAGAATTTTTCAGTGAAAATACCCCGAATATCCGGAATGCAGGGACATGTAATCAGATTCAACCCTAACTACCAAATAACCATAAGGTAACTTAATCATAATACGGCTCAATTTTAAACAAAACATACAATCATAGAAGATGCAGAAAAATTTATTTAGTGCCGCTGCGAAACATGTTGCTCGAACATAGCATAAAACGACGACTTTCTTGAAAACTAAGTGATTTTTTAAACTATTCAGACAACTGTAATCTAAACGATTAGTGATTAATATACAAAATTAACTGATACTCGTCGCATCAAAATTGAAAATATTGTAATATCGTTGTTGGCATGTTTAGTACCTAAGCATCAAACACTTCCGAGACATTCCAAGTCATTTACAGTATCCCAACATAAAGCCGGAACTAAAAAAACAAATACTAAGCAATCACATTCTGGCGCCTGTTTGTTTCCACCGAAAAATCTCCCCTTACATAATGATTGAATTATTAATAAATAGGCGCCTTGAAACCTGTACAATTATTATCCAAATCGGCCGCAACAAAGGTAATTTGTTTGTGTGTATTGTTGCTGTGGACTATGTATTCTTTCACTTTGAGTTGCAATTCTTTCTATTTATTATTGATATTTGAACGTGGCGGCAGCGATATGTTTTCGGGAGCAATGTTCACAATGATTAATACTTTACAAGGCTAAAACACATTAAAAATACGATGAACTTTAACTGTAGATTATGAAACCTGAAGAAGCCCTTTAGCCGCTCGCCGTGGAACACGTACGGCATTTTTATGGCGCATCCAGCAGTTTAATACTCCAAATAAAATTTTATTTCAAGGTTTTTGTGTAGATTGTTTTAAAGTTTTTATATTCCAAAGTGCACCAGGATCCAGTGGACGTGGTTTAGCCTAAGTCCAAACCCAAGCATGTTATTGGGAAAAGTGTGGGAAAACTTTTGCCTTCTGTTAAATTCACGCTGCTTTTTAAACAACATAAACCATACTAAAATCCGTTGGGTACAGAGATAAGTACAAACGGAACGTGGTATACTTAACCAAGTTTTGTTGAGTAGAAGCATTGCTTTATTGAATAATCGTTAATATTTGCCAATTCTATTTGAAAAGTGACTATTTTGGTAGCTTGTTGGTTTAGGCGTCAAAAACCCTGTTTCTTTAGAACGTCAATGCGTTAAATCAAATTAATCAAGCTATACAACCATGCACTCCTTTCGTAATTACTCGTAGTGCTTCTTAATTATGCTATAGGTATCATTTTCCAAAGACACGAATAAACAAAATTTGATTGGTTTTAAAGGTCAATAAAATTATATTTAACCTAATTTAATACCTTGACTGCAGTAAACAAATTTAAATTACAATGCAAAAAGCTTCATTAGCTCAAATATTACTTGATAGCATCTAGCAAGACTGTCTCGGTACCGTACCTGCAACAAAATAGAAGTGTAAATGCCATCTTCATAATTTTCAATTACGAAAGGGGGGTCAAGGGGCATCACCTTCCCGACGAATATCGTTGCCCCCATCTAGCCGTTATTTTTTAAAATGGTTAAAGGAGTTCTATATTTTAAAACAATTCTCCATGCTCGCTTACCAAACACTACAAATATTTAAGTTGAAAAACAGTTTTTGTTTTGTTATCAAAGTCGGTAAGGTAAAAAATCTGTTCCATTACCAAAGTAAAAACACCGCAACAGTTAGAGTGCTGTATATCTCTAGATGCATAGAACACTTCTGATGCATATTGAACCTCATTGGGTTTTATCCAACGATGTCTCACATTTTTATCTCTCTTTAAAACAAAGATCTAGATCAGAATATTTTGGTAAAAACCTGATAAGGCCTTCTTTTTCAGAAATGTTTAGTTTTACACAACTGACAAAATCTGTTTTGGTCGACGTTATAACACTTCAAAAAAATTAGCCCAAAATGCATACATAATTTGCAAATTTAACAACCGGATGAGGATCACAAGAAGTCTTTTAACTTAGCTATGTCTCCCGGAAAAATTGAAATTGAGTCATATTTTGACAGAATTTCCATCGCTTCTAGCATAATAAATTTCTTTATTTCTCTAAACGTTCAGGGCTGTGATGTATTTTAACAATTTTTCAATATATCTCAAACGTAAGTATAGCATGCATCATCGGTGCGGCATTTTAGAAATTTTGTACGAGTAGCACATACTTTTCCTGCCTAAAATATCAAGATCACCACTACGCTTAGTAGCAAAATATATGAAGATGCGAAACTAAAGATTGTTATGAGAAATTCTAAGCCCATGTAAAGATTAGGGGCGGAAAGTTTTTCTGTGGGACTAGAATGGAGTAAGCCTAAGCTTTAGATTACTTGTTTGCTTGGCTTAGGCTTAGGCTTAGGTTTAGGAATATGTTTATAATACAGTCGCCCCTGTTCTTTACATTGATCAAAGCATTATTAAATAAAATTAGTGTTTCCTACAAGTATGTTCGGCGACCACAGTTTCGAACATTGCTCTTTTTACTATTATGTGCATAATATCTGCTCCAATAAATATATTTATGTGTAAAAAGCGGTTAACTGCATTGGTTTCTTAACACAAGTAAAGTTTCAGGAAACGAAAATATTGCTGCCTGCGCGAAAACTCAAAGCGATGGAGCTAATCAACATTGCAGTACGTTTTCTTATGTGTTCTGGAAACTATTTATAACAGCGCGAGGTAATAAATGTTAGCTAATTATTTTCGCTGTGCTTGTAACGAATCCAGTTACCTTATCTAAAAGTAATAATTAATAACAGCATGCACTATACTCCGGCAACAAGGGCGTAGCCAGGTGGGTTGTATGATTTTTGTCGTTTAAGATTTTTAAGGCACTTGTTCAACTGGTATTCCCCGTCGAATGTTTTACAGAATATTTAAATATGATTTTCCATGCGTATTGGTATTTGGTGCATATGAATTTTAAAAACATACAACCAAACTTTAGGCTTGTGTTTCATTTATCACAAGAATTGACTGCGCTAAAGTACACGAATACAAACGATTTAAATGACGAAATTCAGTTTTCTGTTTCACGTGTGACGGTATGTCGCTTTCGAACACAGAATTTTTGACCAAATCAAACGCAGTGTAGGTTGCTTTTAATATTTCTGTATATTCTCCTACTTTAATTCGGCCTGTTTGAAAATGTTTACCTTCATTAGATGTGAGGAATTAAACTTGTACAAACAGAGCTTACTAAATCGGTTGTTTACATTTCAACTCTGTCAAGTACACTACAAGTCTTGCTGTGTGTGATAAGATTTCACCTTTAAGCTTTGGTTATTAATATATGAAGAAATCGTGTACATGAAAATTGAGGTTTTTCATGCATTCAAGTCCTCCGTGTCAAGTTCTAAAGGTTCTTAATCACCTAGAAAACGCAAATATTTAGACGATTTGTTATTCGCAAAGGTTATTCAACATGCTAATTTATGAAATCTTGGAAAAGACGCGAACACGCATAAAGCAATAAATGCAATATTGTAACGACCACCATATAGTTCCGGAAAATACAGTCCGGGATGGGTGATATGTCAGGAGGTAAATTTGGTCCAAAAAAGCTCCGGCAAACCGACCGACTATGCCAGTTTAAAAAAGTTGTTCCTTCGTTCCAATTTCTTTGAAGCGCACGGTTATTCACGTTAATTCGTCTTCTGGCTCGCTCGTTCACGGGGTTTCTGTCGCCATTATCTTCCTACACCAGCGCGTGTTTTTGTATCTGCCGCTGCACCCTTGAATATTATTTTTCTATTTTTCAATGTACTCCATCTCACGTATTGTGTGTCTCAGCGGGTGACATAGGCGTGTCACTTCGAATTGACCGTGGAAATCACTTAAAACATCACGCAATTTCATGTAGCATTAGTTGGTACTGTAATGAGCCGAATAAGAGGGGACTGATATTTATTTGGCCTGTCCAGAGGGCGCCTCCCTGTTATTCAGTTACGGACTGTCATTTATGTTTAACCCACACTCCGCCACCCCTCGTTACGGATATGTGTCCGGTACAGCAATTATCCGTTGCATTAAATGTTTGTCTTGTATCAAAAGCTTCAGCGATGATGCAAGGTTATAGTTAGAAATGTACTTTCAAAACGTAAGTATGCTTTACATCTATTTGGGCCTGGAGTTATTTATGCACCACAACTGCAACAATTTATTAGGGTTTAGGGACTCTATCCGATTACGGACTCTCATTGGGGATACAGACTACTATTAACTGGGACTCAAAATGAGGACGCATCCCTCTTATTATCCCCCTCATAATCGGGTCACAGCAGTACTGGAACCCAAGTCACCCTCGTGCGGATGCCCAATTTAGAAATTCTGTACATGGCACATTAATGGTTATTTAGTAAAAATTACTAAGATGACCAACATAAAAATTTAAAATTTTTGCGCAAGTTTTGGTTCAACTGTTTGTTGTCTGTAGCCCGCTGGAGCAACCTCCTGAATTGTATGTTGGAAAAACAGATACTCTAGCATAAAGGCTACGCCGATCTTGCTGGTTGTCGGAGTGTATTATGTTACAGATTCCTATATTTGCTATCAAATCAGTTTCCCATTTCTGAATACCGGTTAACATTTTGTAGTATTTATTTTCGTTTTAAAACTACATCAGAAAATCATTGAAATTTACCAATTATTCCCATTCATTAAGACTTGAAAATGCGATAGTTTACAGAGTTTTTACAGAGCGATCTAAAGTTGGAACGTTTTTAAAGCTAGCAGCTATATTTTTCAGTATTCTATTCATGGTGGAAATAATTGATCCCGAGATAAAACCCATAAGCTAAGCCGGTCTTAAAGCGCAAACATACATCTTTGTTGCATAAACAGTAGAAGTTAACTATCTGCCTATTAAGAAATTCTTTTTTTTGTAGAACAGCACGTATCCAAACAACGTTCCGTCTTACTAATTTAGTTGACTTGCATATGTATGTACAGAAAATTTGGGGCGTGCCAGCTTTAAAATATAGATATATATGCTGTATCACTTCTTCCCACTGCCCCAACTGTCTCAATTATTTCCACTGTCCCAACTACCCCGCTGTTTCATCAGTCATAGCTGTCCCCAGTGTCCCGGCGTTCCAACTGTCTTCTCTGTTCCATCTGTCACAATCATATTTGTTGTGCGTACTGCTTGGTACTTTGCTGTCGCATGACAAGAGGACGGCCAGTATCGTAAAAAGGGCATTAAAACACTGCTGTAACTAAAATTACTGAACTACTAATCAGAGTGAAATGTTACAGTAGCTATTTTGAAAACATATTAATTGTTTTCTTTTCAGTCAATCTCGACAAGCTGCGTTTGGAAGCAGTTGCAGAATCAAATCGACTGAGAGCAATTCATGGCGCGGACCCTCTGGAAGAAAACGACTGTATTAATGGAATGGCTCAGGCATGGGCGGAACATTTAGCAGCAACGAGATCGTTTCAACATTCGTCAGCTGACGGACGAGCGTTTACAGGAGAAAACATATATTTTGCGTTTGACTCACAAGGAATGCACGGTGTTTCAGGTTAGTTCTAAAAGTTTAAATTGAGGCTTATGCTTAGGCTTAAAGTTAAACATATTCTTATGCTACAGTCACGCCCCTAAAAGTAATATTCGACGTCAGGATAATATGAAATAATTGAAAAATTTTAAAAATGGAGTATAATCTGTTACGGAATTTAAAATAAATGTATGCTTAAAGCTGGTTTAATGTTTGGTTATTTAACCCTGGGGGGGTTTTCAGTGATTGCCCCAGCTGGCGTTTGCCCAAAAACGGTTTGATTTAAATTTTTTCTATATTTGAGCTTCGTATGACATCTCGTGGTCGTTCAATGCCCAGTTTTGTCGCAACTTGGCATTTGAAACAACGGAAACAACGAGGTCGTTATAGACGTTTCTGCAAAATAGTAAAACAGAAATTTAAAACCAAAGTTTGTTTTGATTTATTAACGAAACTATAAGGCGTTATTTTTAGCGTCAATGACACGTTTTTATTTTATTGATAGTTACTTATATTTCAGGGAAAGATGCCATTGATTCATGGTATTCGGAAATCAAGGACTGGGACTTTGTTTTTTCACAATCTACTGGTGGTGTCACAGGTTTGTTTTTATGCGTCTGCTTGTCAAATAGCATGACGAGTTTTCATTAGTTTCCGTAATACTTTACATGCTTGTCACATCAATACCGAACTGTGATGTGGTGGTGTAGCGACTTCATGATCTCAAGGGCCTAGGCCGTAGTAGGTAGATTACCTGCGGCGCTCGTTCTCGCCAGATAGCCGTGTTTGATCGCTGGCTTATCTATATTTCTTCTTTTAGTGCTTTTGTGCAATAAACGCGTCCGCTCTATGAAACAACGCATACGAGGTGTGGCCCATGTTTACTTTAAGGGGCGTTCAGGTTTCTGGTGGGTCTATAAACAGTAGGTTTAGATTCTAGATTACATTTTTTTGCTTAGTCTTAGGCTTAGGCTTAGGTTTAGGAACGTATTTTTGCAAGCTTACGCTTAGGCTTTGGCTTAGAAATACGCTTAATCTACTGTTACGCACCTTAAAGTAACATTGGCCTGAGGCGTTATAACACAGTTCCATATTAAATCACGCTATAACATGTTGACAATATCTCAGTACAGATGCCTAACATGTTTTGCCAGATTTTGAGACGGCCTGGAGACCGTCTCTTTTAAAAGCACGTTGTTACCGGGGTACCTATTTCTAAATTTTTAGCATTTTTGAAATATTTAATATCCGGGCAGTTCGTAATTGTTACGGTTTTGAGGATAGCTATTAAGAATTTTAATGTTTTCTGCCTATCTCAGTAAAATTGTTTAGCAGCTTGATGGCATCTAGATGGTCTATGTTCAATACTCGCTTGCAATTTCTGAAAATTTTGCTATAAAATTTTCGTTGGAAATAAATATGTTCAGATCTTAGTTATTTTTCAGCTTATATAAGAATTGCTGTTCCGTACTAAAGTATATATACAAAAACAAATTGAATTGAGAAGCTGATAAATTTTTTATAATGTTGGTGCTTAATTACACACTATGTAGACCTCTAGAAAAATATTCCACCTCTGATTATGGACCTGGTTTGGTGTTTAGCAAGGAATAAATTTGGTTGGAACCAATTTATTGCTAAAATTATCTAGGTCAGTGTTTTTTTGCTCATACATGCGATAAAATGGTCCCAAACAAAGTCGTAATACTAACGCTTTTGGTTAGGTTTGATGCATATGCTGTGGGTTACAGTAATATTTTAGATTTGATTCAGGTTCGAATATGTACTTACGTACTTTTCGTCAATGTACTAACATATAGACTTGTTTGGTTAGTGGTGTCCATTATTAAACCTGATTCATGCACGGGATATACCACCCCGTCTCTCTGACCCTTTCTGGGGCTGCTTGTTAGTAAGATTCTGCATCTGAATTCGGGAGACTTGTTTTCGACGGATAAATAAAATATGAAAAATGTTTCAGGCCACTTTACGCAATTGGTATGGAAAAGTTCACAGCGCGTTGGTCATGGTTTCGCAACAAGTCAGGATTGCCAAACTTTGTACGTTGTCGCCAATTATGATCCAGCTGGAAACTATGAAGGAGAATACGCAGAAAATGTTGGAAATCCTAATTAATAAATATTTTTTGCAATCATAAGAAACTTGTGGACGTTTATTTTTGAAGTTAAATTGATTCGGGTACATAAACGACCTTTCCGGGCCACTGCCATACCTTTACATATAAGCTGGTGACTAACTAAACAAAACAAGCACTGTCTGAAGCCTGATCACTATTGCAGAGCAAACATGTGTAAAAAGTTTAGCACATATTAATGGGCCATCCACATTGATCGCTAAAACATAACACAAGTTGGGGCGTCCAGGTACCCGCTATTCGCCACAAACGGCCTCCCACCTTACGACAATAGTCAATACAACTTTAAGCGAACAGTTATTCCGCAGACCTTTCCAGTAGGAAGCTTACGCTCTAAACTACCTATATATTTTGTTTACTTAGGCTTATATTTTTGGTAGTGAACTTTTCTTTAGTTTAATACAGAAATTGCATCGCGTAGTGCGTTTGGTTCTAACTTTTGGTATAATTTTGTAGAGTTAATTGTCAATATGCCAACAGCCAAAATTTGGACAACACATTTACAGATATTCACTAAAATTAGCAAAATAAACGTTTAACTTCCTTTCGTTTCACCTCCGGTTTTGGCTCTAGCAAGTTTGATTGATCTTTGCTTTGGTTTTTCAAATTTTTACCTCAGGTTGCACCTTGGTTGCAATCACTAAACACCTTTGAGCAGTAATATTGTGTGTTCACTTAAGTTATGCATCTTTTTACGTGACTGTCTTGAGTGAATATATTGAGATGTTATACACTGCATTTCGTTTCTGCGAGATAAAGATCTAAAACATTCTTTTTTGAAAATTAAGGTTTGTAAATTGATCTAATTTAAAAAACGTATAATTTTTCTTCTAAAAACGAATTTGGTGAACTTATTTTTCGTCTTCAAAAAATATTAGTTAAAAAATATCTGCTTGTTTAAAACTTCCGTATCACGCTTCTGCATTTGATTTGGTGTTGGAATTAAATTAAAATGAAATAAAGGCTGATTCATTCTTATGCGATCATGCGATCCATTTAGTTGCTACGCCTTAAACTTTGCGTTGAACACACGAGATGAACGATCAAACATTTTATGAAAGTCACAGTTCCGCTCTTCCGGTATTGCAGTCTAATCTCCCCGCCTAAGCGTATTTTTCCTCACGCGTTATCCCCTGCTATCGGAACGCTAGCGTAGTATTTATCCAGAAAACCAAGTTAAAATCTTCCGAAAAATCATAACCCGTAAGATTCTCGTTCGGGAAACTAATACGCGCTAACGTTTTTGTTTTTATGTGACAAAGTTTCACTACATATGTTTCAAAATAATTTCTATGCGAATTGCACAATAACAAGCACATTGCGCCTATCATCGCTTTGACGAAGAATTAGAAGTCAAAGAATTGCAGCCCTCGCCGAAGGTAGTACGTACACACTTGAAAAATGGGGAGTCAAATTGACTCTCTCGGATATAGGCTTTTCATGACTACACAAACTGAGTCAAATTTGTCTACGCCAGAGTCAAATTCGACTCACTGAGCGATTCAGTGAATCGAATTTGACTCTGACGGAGTCGAATTTTGACTCAGTTTGTGTAGTCAGGAAATGCCTATTGCCAAGAGAGTCAATTTGACTCACCATTTTTTGCAAAGTAGGTTGTACGCTATATTAATTAAAGAAAATTTCAAACGTATTTACAATTATACGGGAAAGAATGACCATTTGACCAAAAGTAAAATGACAGATCTATCTGTGTGGGGCGCCGGCATTGAGATAAATGCTGCAGCAGCTATTCTAAATACAGATACCTTTTTGCCCTCTAAAACAGAGGATCGCTACAAAAGGCTTGTATATCGAAAGCTTCTGGATGTCAGTCTTTTTACACTGCACGATTTACTCTACAGTATCCAGACAATACCCATTTTAACTATGTTGAAATCAAAGAAATTGTGATCTAAGATGAGTTGTACGGTCCGGGAGATAGTTTGCGGTCCAGAATGACGTTTTCAGGGCGTTGTGACCCGCGGAGGGAAAGTTGCGCGTAGTGAACTGAACTTTTTGAGCTGGCACAGTATTTCCGCGTGAAAAAGTTATACACAATGTGACCTTTTTGAGCTAGCGTGTTTCCGCGGCAAAAAATAACGCAAGTGCAGATTTTCAAGTTGGGAATGATATATATTAGTCTAGCGCTATTTCTCTGGAGGGAAAATTTTGCACAGTGAGAAAAATTGCGCTGTAAAACACCGGTGTTACGAAAAATTTTGTCCCCATAAAAATGTGCCTCCTCTGGACAAATTTTCATATGAAAATATGCCCTTCCGAGCAATTGCCCCCCGTCATATAAAAAGCTGAAGTACGACCAGTGGCGGTTTTAGACTGTTGTATTTCCATCAGACTCGTCGAATCAGTTTTTCAAATATGCCGTTATTAAGATTGTTACAGCGTTTAATAGTATTAAACCCTTCGCACATGAATATTTTGTTTCCGTCAAATTGCAACGGCCCATGTTTAGATCAGAGCCGGAACTTTTTTAGTGAGACTATAATAGAGTAAGCTTAAGCTTTAGACTAATTTTTGTGCTTAGTCTTAGGCTTTAGGCTTTAAGGAATATGCTTAGGCTAGGCTTAGGAATATGTTTATTACTACTGTTCCGACCCTGTCTATACATTGGCCTTACTTGCAACTTTTAAATGCAAAATTATAAATTTTCAAACTTTAAAATTTGCCCTACCTCGCTTCCGTTGGCCGCTGCCCGGCATTCCAGTAAAAAAAGTGGTAATTGCTACTGCACAACACTAATCTGCAAATTCCTCATATTTTAAAGTAAGTGGATGCAGGTCTTTGTAGAATTTAAAAAACTGGCTATTGAAACACAAAACAGTCGACGACGTGCTTCCGGCAGAGATTTTATACAATCTGTAGGTGGTAATTTTACCGGAACCTAGGCAGTTTTCATGGGTGCACGTATAAAATTGTTACTGTGCTCATTATTTAAACACAGTACGTCATCAAAAGAAATCAACGCACTATGCAGTGCAAAATTCCACAATATTGCTGGTCCTTGTTATTTTGGAAAGTGTAACAGTATTGTATATAAGTATATTCTTAGGCCTAGTTACAAGATTTAGTGTAAACCTTAAGCTAACTATAGTCTGTGAAAAAATGATCCGCGTCAAAGCGTGAGCTATATTTATCAAATACAACAAGTGGACTGCGTTTGGTTCCGAATAAAACTCTACCTCCGGCTCCAGCAAAGTTTTTGTCGGACATTCCGGCAGTTTCGGTAGCAAAATTTTCTGTTCTACAAAACAATCGTTCAGTCAGTTTGGTCTTAAATTTCATTGCAGTTTTTGGGACGTTTTATGAATAACAGTTGCCAGTATGCGTTTTAAAATAGTTTAAAGCAATGTTTTTGAATACAGGTTCCAAGAGCTAGTTTGTCTCGTGATCTAGCGTATAGAATCACAACTGCATTATTTATTTTTACCGGCACATAGTTTGACCAAACTAAAGTTTGTAGTTGTTGATTACATATAGCAGTACAACATAAGTAGGTATCAAAGTACGTACTAAACAAGCGTTGTAGCTGTAGTTTTGTTTGGGCATACATTACCGTCTCATTCATGTATTGCATTATCTAATGTCATCTTAAATTATATTTCAAAACTGTTGTATCGGCTACGGCAGGAAGGATTACTTAAGTGTTGACATCCTAACGAGGTTGATTTTCTGGCTGGTTACAGCTTAGAACTTTTTTCACAAGTCTACAATCTGTTCCTGCACGTTGTCCTTTTTAACACTTTAGCTAGTGGAGTTACTGAAAGTAAAGGTTATGGTGTTTTGAACGGTAACATTTTGATGCGTGTTTTTGTGGTTTTAGCCTTTCAGCGTCGCATTGTGATGTTATTTGAAAAACTGGATGCTTTCATAGGCAATGTTTCAAACCTCAATATCCAACTGCTGAGCTGCACTCTATAAAGTCAGGACTGGTAAAAAACGAGGATTTTTGACCGATCCGAAGCCGTGTATGGTCTGGTGTCCGGTCGATTCTGACACGCAGCTCGTTTCTCCCACTGCATTTTTCGTCGACTATATGTGTCGACCGTATGCTGCCAGCTGGCATACATCCAGTGCACTGCATTGTATTGCATGTGCACATAACGGATGTCAGAACTGCACTGTCGGGACGACCCATTTTTGTCGAAGTACTGTGAATATACATGATTTTCCTCTTAATTCTCCGAAAGATATGGCCACGCCGGGAATCGAACCTCGGACCTCTCGCCCGCGAGTCAAGCGCGCTACCCATTACACTACGCGGCCGATATCCTAATTTCCTCTGGTGGTCTATGTGCACGAGTATGTATGTGTCTTAACATTACACACTCTGCACATACACAAGCTACGCCACATATACATCCAAACTTCTTCTAATCTATGAGCCTGCAATTTACAGCGCCCATCTCGGTTGGACCTCCATGTCAGAACTGCACAGTCGGGACGACCCCTTTCCTCGAAGTACTATGAATATATACATGATTTTCCTCTTAATTCTCCGAAAGATATGGCCACGCCGGGAATCGAACCTCGGACCTCTCACTTGCGAGTCAAGCGCGCTACCCATTACACCACGCGGCCGATATCCTAATTTCCTCTGGTGGTATATGTGCACGAGTATGTATGTGTCTTAACATTACACACTCTGCACAAACACAAGCTACAACGCATGTATTCACAACGGACAAGCATGCCTCATATGCTTACAGATTCTACGGCTCGTATGCGTTTATAAGACACCGTTTGTCTGTTTTACTAGCAATTAACAGTGCGCAACACGAAATGATGAACACAAGCCCGTTAGCTCCATTTATGTCAAACAGTTTTTCCCGGATTTTGACGATAATAACTTTTGAACGGGGCCATACGGCCGAAGGGTCATACACGCACACTAAACTAGAGAAGAAACCGTAGAATGATATCGATCCTTCTAGAACAATGATAATTAATAATGAATGACTAAACAGAAATATAGCAAATAAGCGCAAATGGGGAAAGAATTCGCAGAAATGGAGGTGCGAAATGGAATGGGCATCTGGAAAATAGTGGGAAATGGGAATGGGGAGTCTGAAAACATGAAAATAGTTACCTACAGTATCACAGAAAATGACATGTAGGAATTGGCACAAAAAGGGCAATGGGGAATGAATTGGCAGAAATGGAATAGCTGATTGAACTGAGCGTATATAGAATTTAGTAGAAAAATAGCGATTTAGAACCTTAAAACACAATGCAAGTAAATGTCATAAGAGAAATTAGCCGAAAATGACCTATGTTTTATAAAAATTTGGCAAAGAGCAATAAAACACAACTGTTTGACAAATGTGCAAGCGATATGGTAAGAATAAAGTGATACCGGTTATGTATAAATCACGATACGCGGAAAGAGACTGACATGGGAGGTGGTGGCACGCCAAGGAAACGACATAATAACTCGAGGAACGCCGAGGGTGAGTACCATTGTGACACAGAGTGCAGCTTATTGGCCTGTGCATCGCATTACGTATAGATACCCGAAGTAAGCTTGTGAGAAATGTTTGCTCGTTATGTCCACATGCAATATAATGCAATGCACTGTGTAAGCAATATGCATGTGAGACATGCTTGTCCGTTATGTGCAAATGCAATATAGTGCAGTGTACTGTATGTACGCTAGCTGGCAGCATACGGTCGACATATATAGTCGACGAAAAATGCAGTTAGAGAGGCAAGCTGCGTGGCGCAGTGGCAGAGTTTTCGCTTAAGGATCCGTAGATTGAGAGTTCGATTTCCGCATTGGAAGCCCGCTTTTCCAGCTGCTTAGTAAAAAAGGTCTGATGTACCAGTTCCTACCTATACTGACACGCTGCATGCATGCTAGCCGGCCGGCAGCATACGGTCGACATATAGTCGACGATAGAGGCTGTTTGATAGACAGGCTGCGCGACGTCGTGGTAGAGCGCTTGCCTCAGAATCCTAAGGTCACTGGTACAATCCTCGCTCTGTAGGACTGTTTTTCCAGCTGCGGAATCCTAAGGCTGCTAGTTCGATCCCCGCTTTGTAAGCCTACTTAAGATTCTCTGAAGTTCCAGTTCTTACATAGACTGACACTTCATATGCAATGCATATATCGGACTAAGTGCTTGCTTATATGTACACAATGCATATTTATCGTTTAACAAAAATGTATATATAGTACAACTTTCTTGCTGATTATAGATTATTACTGTGCACATCATTAACTGTTAACGGATGTCTTCTATAGAGGGCTGTCGAAGTGCATTTAGCCAATGTAATATACATAAATTGCGTACCGAATTGAGCTTATCGTCTGAGACGGAAAGCGATAAAAAGTTGTTCGTCGACCAACAGTTACGTGCACATGTAACAAAAAGATTAGAACATCAAGATTCTTTGTCTGATCAACAACTAATCGATCTGGCAGAGTTTGCCGTTCAAGTTGCATTTGAGGTAGAGGTATATATAGCAAACAGCCGATTGTGATTTTAAATGTATATATGCACGATGGCTTGTAATGGTGTTTGATCTCAAATTACTTCTCGTTTTTATGTCAGTTTTAACCGTTTATTGTTTAAGTTTATGATTATGTTTTCATTTGTTTAAATTTTCGCCATGTTTTCGTTTGTGCGTACTAACATTTTGAGAATCCACAAAATTTTTTGTGCAAAGTGTATATGTATGTGTGTGTTTTGGCGGAGTAAATAATTCTCGCAGTCTTTTGTTCATTATTGGGTTGACGTCTTCAACTAAAATACATGCAATCAAATTCGACGTTTTGTATGAATAGGTACCACAGACTTAAAAATATATACGTTAGCACATGCAGTGTTTATGCAATGCTGCTGCGAATGCAACATGTTACCGGAGTCCGCTGACCCCCGAGATATTGTATTTGACTTTTTAACTTTTGAATTATCAAAAACAATGCCGTTCGGACCGTGCCGGACGCAGCTGTATATAAATCTGTTCTTTTCGCAGCATCTGCACGCTATACGGGCTACACAGAGCACCCAAAATGTTTTGTATATAAAACTGATTTTGACTTTAAAGAATTTACCCGTCTTAATAACATCTAAAGTCTAGTTCTTCATTTCAGAATTTGGCATCGAAAACGCTGCCTGTTATTGTTTTGTCAGATATTTTTGATTCTATACCGATCGACCGTTGCGAAAGGTTGTTCGCTTTTGTCGAATCTCATTCGTCAACATGGAATTCTAGTGAATTTTTTGGTTTAACGCGGAACATTATACTTCGCATGTGTAACGATTTATTGCGCCGGGTATCTCGGTCAGTTCATATAGTTTTTTGCGGACGAATATTAGTGTTTTTGGCGCGTACCTTGCCGTTGACCGAAAAATCAGGCCTGAATCTTGTATCGCAATTCAATACCGATAATATAACGCAATATGATAATGCCGACACCGATGTACAGGATGCTTGCGATGGCAAAGAAGAAGGTTGGTTTGTGGCACGTATAGTTGGGTTTTTTATTTATTTACCAATTGTTGTTGTATGTGAGTATGCAACACAAATTGTAAAATAATCACTCCTAACTCTAATTCTTTGTGTTGTTGTTAGGTGTGGCGTTGCTAGTAGGTTTGGCTTAAATTATTTAGATTAATTCGTCAAGTTTTGAACTTTATTACAAAATTTATACTAGATAAATAGCCATGGTACCATTATATGTTTCAGGAGAAGCTGATGACGATGACAAAATTATGGAACCGATGGAAGCAGATGTAGTAGATTGCGGCAATTTTGCGTCTTCGCCGCTTGATTATAACCTCTATCGACGATTTTGGTCTTTACAGCGATACTTTATGCTACCTAGCGCAATATACGAGATATCAGGCTGGCGTGAATTCACCGAAAACAGTGAACAAGTTCTAAACGCATTTAAAAGCTACAGATTGGAGTCAGGACACTTTTACACTTTTGACAGCTTGGATTCTGATAAGGATAGCATTAACGAGTCTCATGACCAGAATTCCTGTGGTGTGCTAAGCAAATTCAATGACGATAAGGAAAAACATGAAACAGTTCCTAAAAAGCTGATAATACCTCACCATGAAGAACGATTGCGTCCGCATGCAGATCTGGGAACAACTTTTTTAACAAACACTCCTGACTGGGACGAAAATTATTCGCTATTCGACTCTCTACATTTACAGTCTTCGGAGAAGGAATCATATTTTGCCAAATACCTTACTAATAAAAAACTGTTGCAACTTCAGTTTAGCGATAGTAATTTCCGTCGATACGTTTTAACTCAGTTTCTTATTGTGTTCCAGTTTCTAACAACGGAGGTAAGATGCAAGTTCTTTCGTCTAATTTTTCCGTGAGACTATCAAAATGTATAAAGTGGTTAAATTGTTTACTTTTACCGATTTTGGCTTCGTACAGCCCTCAAGCTATGAGTACATTGTTATTACTAACAGCTTGCATATTTCAAGTGTCGAAGTATTGGTTAGTATGTTTCAAATTGTCGGTAACCGTCTTGACTACGTGATATAGTAATTTTATTTGAAAGTTACTTATAAATGTGGTACTCTGAAAAATTTTGCAGTAATTTAATGCTGGTTGTTTTATAATTACTGATTGAAGTTCGTTCTGCTTTTGCAATAACATAGTATCCATGCCACAACCGGAATTGCGGTTCCGGTAGCGAAATCTGGTATTTTTCACTATCCGGCTCCTATAATAAATCTGGTATATTTTTCACCGGAAGTTTCTGGTATTTTCGGTATTGAAAATTTTCTCAATCAAAAATTTAAGTAAAATTGGCATACGTATTATTCAAATTTATTCTTTTAAAATTGTCTGAGGATGTATAGCGAAAATTTTCAACTTGTGGCATACTGCATAATTTATCATCCATACGTTTCCAGCTACTACATTTGTTCCTGGATTTTGGCATTATAAACGATGTATTTACACCATTAAACGCGATAAAATAGCGTTAAAAATGAATTTTTTGGTAACAAGTATTTTGTTTTTCATTTCCGATATTTTGTTAGGTTTCAGGTTTTGGGGTTTTATAATTTCGGATGCACTGTATCTATTGCCAATGCCGGGCAACTAGTGGATTTTGGTTTTACAAAGGTTTTACAAGTTTATTTCAGTCCAAAGTAAAGGATAAATTGCCGGCTTTGACAGAAAACCAGACTCAATGGATCGAAAAAAATCGAGCGACTGTTGTGCAGCTAACACGTGAGACTCCGCCAGATGGTGTGCGATTTTGCCGTACTGTTGAACACATTCTGCGCCGTGAAGAGCATTGGAATCGATGGAAGAATGGTGGTTGTGAGGACTTTACCGCCGCTGTTGTTGATTCAGAACGATTTCCGGTGTTTAAACGGCGTACGAAACCGCGATACTGTGACAAGGTCTGAGAAGTCTGCGGTTCGCTTAGTGTCAATTGGTTTACATCAGCTCTGATATTACCACATTGATTCTCTTGCTATCAGTTTTAATGAACATTTTTATGTAGTTAGTTTATGAGTTCAGAAGAAGCAAACCAGGCTGCGTCTTCCTTCAGCGAATTATTCTAACAGGGCTGCAGTGTTCATAAAGATGTGCGTTCTGTCATGAGATTGTGCATAAATATGTTGCTTATATGTTTGAAACGTTTGCAATTTTATATTAGCGTCGAGATTATTGAAAAAGGCGCTCGCGACGCTTAGCTTTTCTGCAGTTAGAAAATGTTTTGAAGTTTTAGGCCTTGTGTTGTTTTGACGTATGTGTTTAATAATTTTGTTTCAGACAATGGATATGGGACGTCCGGAACTAACGGCTCTTTGGCAAATGCCGGACAACTTTGAAGCTTGCGCAAACCAAGACCGCGTATTTATTCCAAAAACAAGCGATTTTTTTGATAGTATGTTTGGAACACAGGAACAGTTTGACGCGTTAATAAAGGTAACGTTATGACTGTTTTTAAATTGTGATTATATTGAACTGCAATAGCAAAATCAGTGTGCCAAGTGAAACTGAATTATACACGAATCGGAACTTTAAATTATCAGAGTCAATACTTTATGCAGAGCCTTATATATGTGATTATGTGTACCAGATCAGTATATCTGTATCAGAATGCATGTTATTCATGTTTCTAACATAATTGCAAATGCAACCAGAAACGGGAATGATTGTGAATCGAAATTAATCGGAATCCGAATTCCGGTTACACCATGTGCAAAAACTGGTTGGGTTTGGTTGGACACTCGATCAAATGGACCTAACGATTAGGGTAAATACTGATTCAACTTTTGGTAATTTTCTTTTAGAATAAACTGAAAACGTTCAGCATTTCATGGGTTGAACCGGCGAACATTTATAGCCATTACCTGCTAGGTTGGCATAACTTGGATAAGTTATGTCTTAAGGGTAACGCTATACTTTTGATGACGTCTGGCGCCGTGCGTCACAGTGCAGTGTCATACGTACCGCTCGACAAGTATAGCGCAACCCTTAATGTTTTCTTAATTTGAAGATGCGAATATGAGCATTGCAATGATTAAGCTGCAACAATATGACTCATTTTACACGTTTCACCGGACATTGTACAGGAAGCGTCAGCGTATATTAGATATTATGTTCCTGTTGCTAGAAAATACTTCAGTCTAGTTATTGTTACAGGATCCAAATTGGACGTGGCGTGCGATGAGGTTGTTGTCAGCTGACAGTCCTCATTTTTTTATGCCAAATGGTGCCACTCAACATCTTACTGTTGATGGATTTATGAAACTGATGAAACAGCGCATTGGTCGTGATCATCCAGAGAAAGTTGCTCGCGCTGCGCGGCGAGAACAAGCGCTACGAGCAAAAGCTGAACGAATAGCACGAGCGAAAGCTGCAGCGTCCGCCGCCGCTGCTGCAGCTGCAAAAGCAGCCGCTGGTAAGTGTTTTGCATTTTATTATACGGCTGAATACCCATTTACGGTTTAATGTCCGGCAAAAACGATATTCGTATTAATGGTTTCAGTATTCGGTGTAAACCTTAGAGATATTAACGATTGTGGTGGCGAGTATCATGTTGCTGCTTTTTGCAAGCGGCCATATTTAACATCATGCTACAACCGTTAATCTCTACTGCTCTTATTCAGATTTTTTAGGTTAAGGTTTTATATTCTCATTTTAATGACACCCTTAGTTACGAGTTCAAAACGTACAAATACGTACATTTTGTGTAGTGTCTCAAAGCTGTTTAAATGGAATATTTTTAGGAAATGACGACACTGCCAATAGTGGTGCGCAACCAAGAGCACCACTGACTCAAAGTTCATCTGATGAACCTTCTATCAAGCGAGCTAAGTCTTCCGCAGCAACGGTGCAAAATGGTCGTTGCGGCGGGTCAGATTTGACAGACTCATGCGGACGAGTAAAGAAGGCTCACGTTAAACCGCTCGCCGGACTCATTGATACAGACTCGAATAGACTGCAGGACCAACTGCTAAAGCAAGAATCTGATGAAACGGGACCTTATCACACATTTGCAGCAGGTATATTATGGTTTTTCCAAGTTTTTTGTGAAATTGAACAGTTTTTATGCGGTAAATACTTAATGACTATTTATTAAGACAATGCCAACGGCATTTTTAGTTATATCAGCAAAAGTGTGAAAAAAATTTGGCCTCCGTTGAAGCAACAGGAATTGCGTATGCTTACAGTTTAGGTCAAGCATTGACTGCTGTGAGCGCAAACAGCATAAAAGCGTGATATATCCAATCAAACCGTTATTACAGAATATACTAAGTCAGCGCCCATGGCAATTAAAGAAAGATCTCTCCGGCTAGGATACGTTAGAACAGCCAAGTTGTTGCAATTTTCCGGGATGTTTTGTTCATGTGCTCAAGTTATTTATCGATTAATATATTCCTACAAAAAGCTTTTTTGTTTTTTTCCACACTTTCTGGAAATAGCGGCATACTCGTGTTCTTGTGCCTAATCCTGCATTTTATGTTATTGTACTCCAAGCTTATTTTAGATTCGAATATTATTACTCACGAGCGTCGTTGTGCTGCTTTGCTTTCATTGTGGATGACTGTGGAGGGTGAGCATGCAACCATTGGCCGATTGACAAAATTGCTGCAGACTTGCAATTTATTCAACGAAGATATATCAAATGTTCTAGCATTGTATGATGCAGCGGACGTTTCGGCTGCAAGTGTTGCAAATGTAGCTCCTGATGCAGCTACGAGTAACAATTCAACGGAGATGAATGGAACTAAAGGCAAAGCATCTGTGGCACCAGATGATACTACTACACAAAGCTAGAGAATGTGCTGATTTTGATGGAAATAGAAACTGAAGCATTACGATTGAAAACGGGTGGTGTTTTCATTATTATTGTAATTGTTATTATGTTCCAAGTCAGCTATTGTTTATTAATTTCAAACTACACCAGATTGTTTAAAACAGGGTTAAACGTTTCTGGGAAGGAGATATTGTAATAAAAGTTTTAAACATCTTTTATGTTTACATGAGTACGTTGCGTAAAACTGTTGTGTGCAGTTCAGTTACATTAAAATGTGTTTTTTGAGCGAAGTTCACGAACGGGCGTGCGTTAGGTGTTGGTTATGCTTTAATTAAAAACTGCTTCTGCTGCGGTTCATTTGATCAAAAATCCAAAATGAGGAGTTAGGTCGCTGAGGGGCATCAACGGGAGGAAGGTGACCCACGGACCGTTTCGCGCGAGCGAGCTCCGAGACGTTAGTGCATACACCAGAGTATACCCTGGTATCCGTTTATGGTAAAATTTCTTTTCTGTTACAGACCTACCGAGGATTGTGTTTTTCTACTCTCAAAATTAGTTTTTCATCTCATTATTTGTTACAAATATGTGACAATGTATAGCACAGGGGTGTCCAACTTTTAGCCTACTATATTGACCCGAATAACCCCCGTTGGTATTCGGTTACGGACTGTTATTTATTTTTAATCCACACTCCGCCACCCTTCGTTACTGATATATAGCCGGTACTGCAACTATCCGTTGAATTAAATGTTTGTTTGTGTTGTGTCAATAGCTTGAGCGACAATGCAAGGTTATATACGTTGGAATGTACTTTCAAAACTTAAGTACGCTTTAAAGTTTCGAAGTAAAATTATTTGGACCCGGAGTCATTTATGCGTTAGAATTAGGGATAATTGGCATTTATGGACTCTAATTAAGGTTTAAGGTCTCTATCCACTTACGGACTCTTGTTAGGAATACGGACTCCTATTGATCGGGACTCATAATGGGGACCCCCTCTTATTACCCACACCCCTCTTATTCGGCTCAATACAGTATGCCCAGATCAGAGGTGGAACGTTTTTCTGCGGGGCTGCCATAGAGTAAACTTAGCTTCGGTTATTTTTGCTTAGGTTAAATTATAAGCTCATTCTTACCTTAGACTTAAGAATATGCTTATCTTACTGTTACAGCTATGTAGTATACATCAACCCAAATATTCTTAACAACTGTTCGGTATGACAAATGAGGAAAGTCATCCAAAATTTCAGGGCGTCCGTTAGTTTTTTCTTTCAAAATTTAGAAAGCCAGTGAATATCTGCATGCCTAGAAAACTAAAAATTCAAAGTCTGTGCTGTTGATAAACCATTTCTGGTTTCCGTTATTTTATTGTCCCTTTTCATCCCTTTCATAGTCCTCGGATTGATGTCTTTACATCTTTGCTACAAACACCTTTCAAACGGACATACGCGTAAATCTACATTTCCTGAAATTGTAACTCAGTCCTTTTTATATTGCAATAAATATATAGATATACCCATATGGATGAAGCTTTATGGGTGAGCAAAGTTTCGAGGGTGACCACAGTGGTGGGAATTTCCTGTATTCCTGTATATGTGTGTTGCGCACAAAATATAACTTTATATAGTAGATACGCTCAAAGTGCGACAACCCTAATGTGCGACACTGAGGTGGTTATTCCAGTGTAAATATTTAGTCTACCAAGATTGAACGACATTTTTGACGTCATTTGATAGCTTACAATTTGGCGCACATTGTGGTGTTTTTTATGTATTACTTTGGTTCCTTTTTATACTGCCGCTGCTCTTTAAATAAGTCCGTGTTGTGAAGGTAAGTTGCCGTTAATAAAATGTATTTAATGTTCACATAACAGTGCATAGCTAGGAAATGTTGATTTTTAACATATCAGTGATGCTATTTATATGAATAGAATCCTCAGAATATTGGGAATACAGATAAAGTAGCCCTATATTGTTGGTTTCAGCGGTTTTTAAAAATTTCATCTAGTAAGTGGTGCCCCTATTGTGCGACAGTGTATCCTATACTGCGACGCTGTTTTTCTTAAAGTGAGACAGGCTCCCAATGTGAGACATACTTGTTTATTTGATTTAAAGTTACCCATTGCAAACGTGCCATTTGTTATACGGCAAACTAAATTGAAGATTGTCAATACTTATATATCAATTATGAATTATACCACTTTAAAACACATCTGTGGTGTTGT